>JAYKKM010000271.1:1942500-2200000 GCA_035772405.1 Chrysogorgia sp. JL179-B06 | reverse complement strand
TAATGTCTCAAAAGCCATTATAATGTCTCAAAAGCCATTATAATGTCTCAAAAGCCATTATAATTTTTCTTTGCCTAGTTTGTTAATAGTTTTACATCTTGTTATTAACACAATGTAAATTTATTAACAAGTTAGACATTAAATTGTTATTTTGTGTTCATAGTTATTTTTTTATTGTTCCCTTAATTTCTGTTCAGATTTATAAACCAAGTTTTTGCAGGTCACATTTTAATTACAATAATCAGACCCGCTTTAAGTGGTCACCCTACGTTAAGCGGTCACCTACGCAATCCCCAAGGGTGACCGCTTAATACAGGTTTGACTGTATATATTGTTCAACTATATATATATATATATATATATCCCGGTTTGGTCTTAAAATGTATTTATTCCAACACTCGAAATATATTATATTATATATATATATATAATATAATATAATATAATGTTTTCCATAGAACAGATAATGCGACAATCACATTCTGTATCAAACATATGCTGCAGCATACTAGCTTTCCATATTCATTTGAACAACTTCACTTGCTCACTAACATCAACATGGCTAATCACTTTTGGAATCATCTTTTAGCTTTATCAAATCTAATACTGATACAGAATAACAGAACTTGAATAATAATTTTAGTGCATTTCGGTTGGGTATGTGCATTAAGGGAAGATTTTAGGCATGGGGATAACTCAAAAGAACAAAAGCCAGTAAGGTTTAACTCTGCCTACTAGGCGACTAAAACCAGCCACCTTTTTATTTTACTTTGTCAAGCACCAGATGATTTGCTTGTCAAATGGAAACTCCGAATATGCACAATTTTTAATTTTAATTATAATATTGATAGAGTAGGAAAACATCAATAAAACAAAATATTTTTATAATATTTTAGATAATAATTTAAGATATATTAACCTATAAACTGATAGAATTATATATTTATTAGGTATGCCTAATATTATGCCTAATTATATTTATTAGGTATGCCTAATATGTCTATGGACAATAAAATATTATTAAATTGCCTAGGCACTTGACAAGTCGAAGGGATGGATTGATCTGTTAACAAGCTTTTATACAAGAGTAAACCTCCATATCCTCAAATTAAATTGGCTATAAACACCACCAGTCTCTCTAAATAGATAAACCATTGTGATATTGGTTTATAGCTCCTTGCGATTTTGATGGAGGAATAGCAAATCCCACGTTGATCTATTTTGTTTACGTTTGTTCGACTTAGGCTATATTATAAATAACATATACATACATTTACATAAATTCTCGCATAAATACATAAATATTAATCTCGACTAACCTCACTGGACGGCGATGGCCAGACCTCGACTTTTGGCTGTTTGGAAATTGAATACGAGAGAATTCACACGATCTAACAGATAAATCGTGGTCCGGGATTCCCGATTCCTCTCCTCGCAAATTATTCCTTCACATCTCTTTCGTAAGGAAACCAACTTATCTTGTTTTCCTTGCGACTCATCACTTAATATTCGATGTAGCTGTGGCAGGAGGCCATCAAGGTCCCTGCGCGCAGCCATAATATAACCGAACAGACAAGAGCGCTCAGTCAAGATTGACTTTATAGCGCCTAGAGATGCATTGCGGTATTACGCAATACAATGGCTACAGTGGCTGAGGGTGGCTCCTGCCAAATTCTGACACACTATTACGAAGATTCTGGCTCTCTGATTGGCTTGCACCCCTTCTACCGTCCGCTGACCGTGGCGGAATTTAGCAGAACTCGTTTCTCGAACTTCTCGCGCGAATCAGACCACGCTCGCAAACTTGTCGGCAACAATCGCAACGTCTTCGACCTGTCAGCTGTCTGGTGCGATTGCTGGCGCAATAGACCTTGCGTGAAACGGAAAATTCAATTTCAGCTAATCTCCACGGCTATTTTTAAGAAAAGTTTCATTCTTACTCTCTTGAACTTTTAATAACTAATGATTTATTTTTAATTAAACATAAATTAGAATTTTTAATTAGGAAAATCTGACCGTGTCTCTAGCCACGCTCGCACCCCTCTGGATCCGCCCCTGGTATTATACATATTACATTAAATATTGATATCCTATGATATTTGTTAAATTACGAAAATGCCCTAAAAAGGTTACAAATGTGCCCCTCTCTCCCTTTTTTAAATCAAAGAAACATGTAACTTAAATTTTTGCTATATTTGCATCCACATTACAATCATGTATTGTATTTTTTATTGAATAAAGTTGATGCACACATACTTTTCTCTTACTCCAATTACAGATACATGAGTTGCAACGTGCTTGGTGAAAATGAATTCCTTGCACTGATAGAGAAAGCCATTGCAAATCAAATTTTAGAAAGCGTCTGATTGTCTGACTGGAGCAGACCATAAAAATGGAATGCTTAAAGGACACCAACAAAGCTAATATATAATTATTGTATGTGCGTAAATGATGGCACGTTTGCCCAAAATACAATGCTCTGCAGCATTGACACTTATATTGATAGACAACACGCGATCTCAGTAACTTGGCAATCTGGTCTTTAAATGGAAAGAAACTTGACAAGCGTAAGCTCACTTTAAATTTGACACGAAGGTCGATTTGTGGGAAACAAGAATGAAAAAGTTCAGTACGAATTTCAAGTGAATGAATCAAGGCTATTTTGAATATTTAAGTACATAGTTTGAGTGTACAGTTTTGAGTTTGACAAGTACAGTAATGGCTTGGCTAGAATATGGGTCATATTTTGTCTGCTATAAGTTATTAATCAACATTGATTTTAAATTAAATCACTATTCAGATACTCATAAGAACGTTGCTCAACCTCCCAAGCCCCAACAGCCTATTGATAATAGCATATGACATTATCAGGGATTCAAGATGATCTGACTCTGTTTTTGGATGAGCATATTAGTTCAGTGAATTTGTGTCCTTTGCACCATGAAATAAGAAACCTGAAGCAAATAAGAAACATGGAACACTAGATAAGTTAAAGAAGTTGTTATCAGAGCTTGGTCCAAATTCAATGAACAATAATTTCATCGGGGTAAAAGAACAACGAAATATTAACATGCTGTGAATAAAAGTCACATCAAGGTGTCAGGTAAAGCGAGGGTAAATGTATATGAAAGCTAGTAATTTTATGTGTACTGATCTATTACCCCCACCCCCCTGTAAAAATATGCCAAAAGTGAAGTTTTTTACTTTGTTGAAACCATTTTGTAGGGCAGAAACTATGTTAACACTTCACTTAGAGTAGCCTGTTACCATACCTTTATTATTGAAATAATTGCAAGGATCAAGTGATCGTTTCACTTACTGTGTTTCTAAAGTCAGACAACATATGTACAATTTAGTTAACCGTTTGTCTACCAGGGAATCTCTATTTCAATCCAGTGAGAGTATCTCATCATTACAGGTAAACAGTTACACGTAAAAATAAAACAATCTGGCTTTAGACAGACAAAAACATATAGAGAATGAATGTGGTCAGATGGTCTACAAAAACAACCATCAAATACCAGAGGAGGCTGGTTATGTGTAGCATGGTAAACGAAGGTTTAATTAATAACATTATTCAATATTACTTGTATTCTGTGAAGAGATGACGAAGGTACAGTCTCTTTTCTTATCCTACCACTACTGATTATGCTGCTGTTACTGTATCAACAACATTAGACTTTCATCTTTTCTCAGTTTCTGGAATTAATATAATTCAGAAGTCTGGTGAAATCAAATTTTTGCTCCCAAATAACTGATCTAAGCTGATCGGCAATCGACGTAAAATGATTATTGAACACTTCAGACATTTGTTCCTTGTCTTCTAAGACACTACCTTTACATGCAAACGATTGACACAATGATTCTGTTTACCAGGTCCAACCAGTGATTTTATTATTGATTTTATTATTGTTTTTATTTTTCTCAAACGTTGTGCCATATAATTTGGATTTTGCACTTCTTAGCAAGGTGACTGCTCTATTTCAAGCCACTTTATATTTGTTCCAATCATCCATATTATTTGAGCTTTTGGCGACTTTCAATGAGTACCCCTAGCCCATAACTGCTCAATAAGAGTTTGTCATCCATGGTACTTGATTCACCTGTGCAACTCGTTTATCACGCCAAGGGAAATGAGTATCAATGCATCATTAAACAAAGACTCCTAAGAATCTAACATATCGACATCTTCGAAAACAAAGATAGTATCGCAGGGGGCTTGTTTAAGTGTTGATTTGAGTTGTTCCGGTATCTGATAGTGGAGTTACCCTTATGCGCATTATGCTGCATGGTTGAACGACTATATTTACTATGGCAAACAAAGGTAGATGATCAGAGAGACAAATATTATGACAACCAATGTTCTTAATTCGTTGTGGATAATTGGAAAGTATATGGTCGATGCATGTTCCGCTTATTGGGCACATTGTTTCTTTGACCAGCTGCTTAAAATTCGAGTTTTTTAGACCTTTACAAAGGCGATGTTTGTTGTAACTCTGTGTTTCATAAAAATTAATGTTGAAATCGCCAAGTAAAATCATCTCCTTATTTAACAAGTTTTTCTTTTATTTAACTTAGTTTCAATTGCAGTATCATCTGCTTTAGAGCATGATGGTGGAGAGACCTTTTCGATTTGAACGGAAATACTTCGAGCCAAATAATCTCTAAATCAGTTCTACGTTTTACAGTGAGCAGAGGCGGATCTAGAGGGGCGCAACTACTGCTCAAGCAGCAGTCAGATTTTTCCTAATTTAAGTCAGACGCAGCAAACCGAGCAGCAGTCAGCAGCAGTCAGATCGCAAGCCTATTGCATAAGAATTTTGTTTCAGACCACGGTTGATCTTATTTATTGACGAGACTATTTCACACTTTTGTTGTGAGTTCTGTTCGAATCACGATGGCTTCCAACAATGTCTTACAGCAATTGCTTAATATACTTGGTGGAAGCTTTTCTTCTGCAGAAAAACAGCAAAAATTATCCTTGCTAAGGGAAGAATGCGCGCAAATGGTTTATGTGGAGAGGAAGCACCTGTCGATGGTCGTGAGCATTAGAAATTGGCCCAAATTCATATAAGAATTCCTATAAGATCTTATAGGAATTCTTATATGAATTACTATATAATCCTATAGGAATTCCTATAGGATCTTATATGAATTCCTATATAATCCTATAGGAATTCCTATAGGATCTTATATGAATTCTTATATAATCCAAAAGGAATGCCAAAGACAAATTGGGCATGATAATTTTACCATAAAAATCAAGCTTATTAAACAAGGTTAATAAGGCATTATGGCTCTTAAATTTTTCACATCGCTCCTGAATTTTTAAAAACTTTTCTGTTGTTTTGTATCGCATCTTCACCAGTTTGTAAAGACTGCTAAGGAACCAATCATGAAAAGCTGTGTTAAGATGGCTCACACACCCAACCATATAATATCTATTTCAAGTGCGATGATAGTGCAGTGCTCACTGCTCTGACCACCAAGCTACAGAGGCCGTTGCCGAGAGCCTAGTCACAAGTTCTGTATATAGTGGTGGTAATTGCAGGGATACGATTTTGGGTATATTACAAATAATATTTGGCATTTCACTTGATTAAACTACATGTTTTAAGGATAAGGATTTTGCATCGGAGGGTCGCAGGTTCAATTCCAGCAGAAGGAATGAAGTCGCATTTTTCGCAACTGGTCCTGGTTTGGTCTTAAAAACACTCGAAATTTTCCTTTATGTAAAATATTCTTTGAAGGACAACCATAATGTGAATCCTGCTTAGACATGGCATCAGTGCACAATAAAAACTGACCAATTATTAAAAAATGGTAACCCAGTTAGGAGTCAGACCCCGTCACTTCTTCCATATATGTATTTGACAATATTAAATCCTCTCTAATATTAATTATTATTCTTGAAGCCCTCTGTATACATAGAGGATATTACATGCTGGTGCAAAGATATGAATTTTATCTTCGAGTGGTGAAAACAATATTTTACGAATGAGTAAAATATTGTTTTTACCACGAGAAGATAAAATTAATATCTTCACCATGTAATTTTCTTTTTATTATATAGATTCAATGCAAAAGGTGGGAAAATGTTTAATCACGTGATCAATATCTTCACTAGTGAGGAATATCTTCACTAGTGAGGATATGGAAAATATGTCACTGGATATTTCTTGGTAAAATACTCCCATCTATATAATAAGAGGTTGTGTATCGCTTCACTACTTTGGGAAGTGCACTCGAGAGGCCTTGTTATGTTTCCATATATGTATTTGACTATATTAAATTCTCTCTAATATTAGATACAAAATTAAAAATAATTTTTATCCTTAAACAATTGGAATAAATTGGGCACCATTTTTTAATAAGGAGTACGAAGCAATACAATTTATTCTTACCACATAGTGCCTTCACTTTTGATGGATCAAGGGATGGCTTTGGTGTCTTGTCTTTGTGGGCATTGGACATTTTTCCAGTGAGTGAATATGTTTTAACATATCCACGAGTGTTCAGCAGGTGTCTCTGCGGTCTCATAATCCTAATTTCTGGGTAGATACACACATATATATTTGAAGTTTAAGATATTAAAATTATCTAAATTTATAATTCCCTCTAAGCAGAGGTTTCAATAATATTATGTTATAAAGTGGGCAACTATTGCTACATTATTGTAAATACCCATTCACCATGCTTGCCAAGATGAATGTTTCAAGTGTGATTGTTGTAATGGTTTCATTGTCAAATCATCCCCATAGGTGGGATGAAATTCCCTCATATAAATATGAGCCAGAAGCATACCGAGCTAATCTGCTATTGGTGAGTACACTTGCATATGAAAAGTAAACACCCCCTAAATTAAGTAAAATTATCATTGAAAACTGAAAAGAAATTAAGAAATCAAAGGAAAAGTAAACAATAACATTACCATGTTTTCAGATATCTTGCTCTCAGTGACATCATGACTTCCAATATCGTGGTGACTGCTGCTGTTCCCTGAACTCTGCATATTGCTATTCTTTAGTTTGTTCACACATTTGTATAAGTTTGCCACCACGTTTTCTAATGATGGAATAGCTGCAAAGAAATTCAAAGCAAATAAGCTAACTGTTAAAAAATACAGTATATGTTGAAGCATTAATCACATTGCCATGCTTTCTGGAGCGAATTTTAATACCTGTTGACTGCAATCCAAAATCAAACTGGCCATGCACTGAGTGTGCAGACAAACAATGAAGGAATTGAAGCCTGACTTGCCGAGATCCAACACAATTAAAAATCTATCTTGTAATGTTTGGCAGCAGCGAAGCTGGCCATAGCAACTGGTCATGCTATGCTAATTTTTAAACATTTGCATATTTTGAAAACAATATATTTCTAAAGATCTAAATATGTAAATCGTTTCAAAATTTGCATAGCATGACCAGTTATGGCCAACTTCGCTACTGATGTTTGGCTTAGAGCAAACTACACTTCAAAAATTATTGTAAAGATTACTTAGTACTTTATAACAAGTTCTTGTTACCTTTCACATTATTTACAATATTTCTTGGTGATTTTAATTAATTGTTCATTTGAGCATTCTCTTTTCTCAATAGTTTTAACTGTCTTTTAATATCCTCTTCTTCATCACTTTCCTAAAATATTACAAATACAAATTTGGCAAAGAAACACAAATAGCCAAAAACGCAAGCCAAATCAAAATTACAATGCCAGCTACCAGAAATATATGTTTTCTTACTCTGTCAAGTTCATTAGACACACCATTATCTTCATCACATGACCTTACCGGAGCACAAGAAAGAAAATTAATTGTTGTAATGATTATTGACAATATATGGACAATCGTCCCACACAGGAATCGAACCTGTAACCTTTTCATTGCCGGTGAGACGCTCTAACCATTGAGCCACCGAGACTCACATGGAGAGCGAAGGTCACAATGATGTACTGGTTCGATTTATATATGTACTGCCTGTGCAGCAGTCACTATATATCGGTTATGTTTGGATGTGTTACTTAATATACACACTGCTGTAGTGAATGTGGGAGAGCTTGGAGTAGACAGACGATACATGGACGATCATCAAGCTCGTATCCTCAGAAAAATTATTCTGAGTCCCAGATACGAATCGAACCTAGGGATGAGCCGATAGAGAAAAATCCAATTTGATACGATAAATTCTGATACGATATACAGGCTGGTCAGCAGGAATTCTTAACACTTGAATTTGGGGCAAAACGTTAGCAAAACATAAGTGTTAGTGTGTTACTAGTAGACCAGTAATAGTCTAACAGAAACGTCTTTACAATAGATTGGATTTAGTATAGTAATACATTTATTTTGAAAAGTGTCAATAAATAACTGTTTCACCTAATATGTCATGTTAAAACCAGATGCACCATGTCAAATTAATAAAATTTGACAGTTTATTGTGGAACAGAATATATGTTATGTTATAAACAAGTTTGCATTTTTCTTGACAAACAAAAGGAAAGGTCACAAGTAGAAAAGGCAGTATACTATTTATCGGCACCGCTGATATATGTCTTTGAATATTGGCCGATAACAGATAAACCTAAAATTTACCGATTATCGGCTCATCCCTAATCGAACCTGTAACCTTCTGATTGCCGGTGAGACGAGCTTGAGGATACAAGCTTGACGATCGTGCATGTATCGTCTGTCTACTCCAAACTCTCCCACATTCACTACAGCAGTGTATGTATGAACACATTACAATTATCAGGCCATTTATTTGGTGAATATAATGGAATAAGAAGGATTTGAATTATACACTGAGTGACAATTTCAGTGCTGCCAGAGAAATATTCTACTTGCAGGTTAGGGTTCCAACACGCTACCAAACCAAACTAAGACCAATTACTGGGAACCCTAGCAATACTGTAATACCCCAGCCTTTAGCTAATTTCAATCACTGTTTCAATAAAATATTTTACCTAAATAATATTAATTTACACAATATATAAACTTATTATGGTGCCAAGGGAAACAGTATGTTTTGTGGTCCCAAGACTGTCAATGTTTGCAAGGCTAAGCCGAGGGAAACATCAACGATCGAGGGACCACAAAACATACTGCTTTCCCAAGGTCCCAGGAAATGTGCTTTATACCAAATGTCAAAGCAAAAACTAAACATAAAGCCTTTACATGAAATATTTTATTCTTCAAACATTAAATTAAATAGAATTAAGGCGAAAGGAGAGTTCACTCCAAAGGTTGAATTTTCTCGTGGTATTTCACGTGATTATTTCTAAAACTAGAAGTTACTATCGCAAGGGGAAGTGCTGCCTCGAAAGTCATGGGAAGCCTAGTTTTTTATAAAATTTCAAAAATGAACCCACTGTAGTATGTACACATTTCTATCAATTCTTTTAATTATATTTAAAGTGCCTATACAGCCCTTTCGTTTTTTAGTTATCTGTATAGAAGATGAAAAAGTAGCTGATAAGTTAATTTACAGTTTTGGACTTTTCGTTTGGAAGATATCACTCTTTATACATCGCTATTTATATCAAAAAGCCGCAGATTAGAAAGGCCTGGAACGAGCCACACTGTGACGTCATTTAAGAGACGAATGTGTGTTTTGCCTTGGGGAACTTGTAAACACTGTATTAAACACACTGCAAGATCTCTGTGATATTCATATTTACTGTCTGCATATTGTTCAAGCAAGGAATCGTGCAAGTAAAGTATCGTTCAAGTAAAGAATACGATGGACAGATATTTTTCTTTAAAATTCGCTTCATTAGAACATCCATACACTGCGTATCTGTATGGCATGATTGAATAGTTCAACATAAACGATAAATTTTATAGTATAATCTGGGAATCGAGCTCGTTTGTCTACGAAGCTGGGAAGATCCTGGACTCATCTCTTAAATTATGTCACAATCTAGTTTCCAGACTCCAGAATTGGCCGAAATACCTTTTCGGTTTTTAATCGGAATTTGCATGCTAAATATCTTCTAAACGAAAAGTCCAAATCAAAAACTGTAAAATAACTTATCAGCTATTTTTTTATCCTCTATACAGATAACTAAAAAACGAAAGGGCTGTATAGGCACTTTAAATGCAGCAGACTTAAATTACAAATGACTATCACTTATCTGAATATAATTGGCAAGGCTTCTTCAATACTACAGTATACATTATGACTACAATATGTAGTTGGTGATTGGTAAACAAATTTCGGATAAATCACTGCCACTATAAATCATGCTTCTTACTGTGGCAAAGCTGTCAGTGGAATCGCAAGTGTCTGATATGTTATGGCAAAGCAAGCACTAAACAAATATGTAACAGATGTTTACAATATTGTTGCACCATTATTTATATTGTTTAACTTTTATTGTTGAGAATGCAATACTTTCAAGGAGATCTTTGTGATGTATTAGTTCATTGCACATGTCCACGACTCCACATAATAATTATACTGTAATTGTCATTCGGGAATACACCCATGGTCCACTGCAACCACTGTATTTTATTTTCCCAAAGAACTTGTAATATTGTAGTTACTGCATACCAAATCCATGGCACACAAATAATTTCCATTGTCCACTGAATTTTCACAAAGTGGAGGTAAATAATTTCTTGAAGACAGTTCCATGTACAGTTTATTACATATGCAGCTTTGTTCACAAACCATCAAATCCAAGTCATATGTTAATGGTATCTGATCATAGCATAAATAGAGGAGATGGTGTATCCATATGCTTTAATTCACAGTTAATGTCCTATACTCTATATGTAATGAACCGAAGGATTACATTTGACTAGAGTCGTATGGGGTTATGGAAGTGTGGGACAACCGCTCCAGTGAGATGTACTGAGTAAAGATCGTTCGAAGCTGGGCCCTGAGATAAAATTAGTCAGGGGAAAACTCACCGCTACTTTTCATAATCTACATTAATAATCTACCTACTGTTATCAAATCATGTAACATTCAGTTATATGCCGATGATGCTTTAGTTTATTTCAGTGATCCTTCGGTAGATACGATTGAATCTAGACTCTCAGAAGACATGGAATTCATAATCTCTTGGTTAAACGACAACTCTTTGTTTTTGAATTATGATAAAACAAAGATAATGCTGATTGGTACCCATCAAAGATTATGGAATGTCGCAAGCTTTACAATCAGAGCACAAGATAATTCAAAGGAGAATAATACCACATTCTCCCGGGTGTATCAATTCAAATATCTTGGTGTGATAATAGACCCATGCCTCACGTGGAACGATCATATTGAACACATTACCAACAAAATATCATCTAGAATGGGGATGCTCCGTAAGGCTCATAAAATCATTCCAAGACAAGCATGTATTATTCTCTATAATGCCATGATATTACCATTGTTTGACTATTGTTGTGTCATCTGGGATGATTGTGGCAAGGCCAACTCTCAATACCTAGATAAACTCCATAGGAGAGCAGTGGGAATTATCGAGGGTCACAAGGTACAGCAACATGACCTACATCATACCTTTAGCTGGCCATCTTTACAAGCACGTCGAGACTATAAGATATGCCTATTAGTGTTCAAGTGCAACAATAGTATGGCACCTGAGTACTTGCTAAATGAATTTCAACATTCCAGGGACTTCCACTCCTATAATACTAGAGGAAGAGATCTCCTTCGTCCTGCTGCAAAAACCTCGAAATATCAGGGTTCTTTCAGAATAAATGGAACTAAAACATGGAACGTCTTACCATCAGAATTGCGAAATGAACATAATTTCGCTATTTTTAAAACTCGCTTGAAAAGACATTTTCAAGCATTATACTTAGAGTAACTTTGTGTTATTTATTATTATTGTTAGTTTTGTTGAGTCAGCGCTCCATTTAAACCAGCTTATTGCTGAATTGGATGTCCCTGAGTAAAAATTGTTTATCATCATCATCATCATATATGGAACGATTTGAGAAATAGGCCCTAGAGTGATTTACGATAACAGAATAGCCTCTATGGTGATTTTCTCTTATCGTGCATGTATACATTGAGAAATAGGCCCTAGAGTGATTTGCAATAACACAATAGGCTCTAGAGTGATTTTCTCTTATCACGTATCCATTTTCCAATTAGCCCTAAAGTGATTTTGGATAACTTTTCGCAATGGACTTTAAGGAAAGACTCTGCATGTACAATCGAGGTCTATGGGTCAATTGTGACCTCTTAACTGGAGCAATTGCCGCCACAATCACACCTGTGTGATCCCCATAGACCACTAAATAAAGTGTACAGGCTATATAATATTAACTAATTGTAAACTAACTATAGCAAATTATCATAACACCAACACTTTTCTGCATCGGTGACAAGTTGTTTTGAAACATGTGCCAGAATATGCACAGGAGTAACGACCGAGGGTCTGAATTAGCCAGTGAGGTAAACTGTGGGAGGCCGCTGTGGTAGCCGCTCCTATTCTGAAGCTGTGTCCGGAAAAAAGTGAACTGGTATGTCCGCCAAGGGACAGAAGTGAACGCAGTTCGTTAGTGAATTGTCTACGTGACAGTGCTATACCGTTGGAATATTCAAATAGTGGACCCGAAGAATTAGTGCGTTTGGACATGTAGTTTTTCATAGCCGCAACGGGACAAAGGTTAGAATGATTGGCACCGACTGTTATCTTAACCTCGGAAAGAAATGGATCGGTCTTTGAAGCTTTTATTGTTACACACATATTGGCTTTTTCCGACAAAACCAGGGTGAAACTTGATGTCGGTATGACATAAATGTATAGCAGGATCGAAATTGTTTTGGCAAGTCATTTCACCAATCCGTAGAAACCCGAAGAAAGCTAAACAAACTGCAGCCCATAGCATACAATGAGCGCGTAAAGGCACTGCACGGGAGTGAAGTAATCGGTAGAATAACTTGAGATGGATAAGAGTTATGGGTAGGCGGACCCTAGTAGTCATGCCTTTTACTCGCTTGATGCCCCTTAGAATATATTGCAGTCTTAAAGTAAATATTAAAGTAAATAAGAATGGTTTCGGTGGTGGGAAGAATGGGACCAATTTCGTGCAGTTTAAATTGGCAACAGAAATTTAAGAATTGTTTTTCTCCGCTGCTGTATGTTCTTGAGGTACCTTGGGCTAAGGACGAAACTAGGTAACGTAGCAAGTCGGCATCTAGAGATTGGAAAGGATTTCTGGTAGGGTTTGAGGATACTGGTACACGTGAGGAGCCAGACGGTGAAAACGGGTGAGCTGAAAACGAAATATTGAATCAGCAATGTCATTACGGTGTCCAGGGATGTGTACCGCTTTGAAATAGAAATTGCATTTAAGTGTTTGCAGGGTAAGGGCCCGGACCAGGTCCATCATTCTTGGGCTTTTAGAGCGTTTTGCGTTTATGATCGTGACAACTGTCTGGTTGTCGCAGTAAAATAAAATTCTCTTTTGAGACCACTGTTCACCCCAGATGTATGCTGCTGCAACAATTGCATACAACTCTTGCCAGTCTATGGCTAAGTGTCTGATGGGGTAACCATGAGCCCTGAAACCACTGGTTCTGAAAGATACCCTCAAAACCACGTGTACCTGAAGCATCTGTAGAGAGAGAGAGAGTGTTAGAGTTTTCCCATCCCGAGTTAAGGAAACAACTAGTGTCATTCCATGTGTCAAGAAATGTTTGCCACATAGCGATATCCTGTTGGAAACTATGATTTAAACGAATGTGGTGGTGTGGTTTCTTGATACTGCGAGTGAGTTGTATCATCCATTGCAAGAATGCTCAAGCTGGAGAAACAACCTTGCAAGCGAACTTAAGGGTGCCTATGATAGACTGTAGCTCTCTAAGTGTTGTTGACTTTTTAGTGGCCCAGGAGGATAAGTCGCACTTTAGACGACAGAGCTTGTCATCGGGAAGCCAAGCTTCCATTTTAACAGAATCAAGAAGAATACCAAGGAACTCCAGAACGTGACTGGGCCCTTCTGTTTTGTGCTCTGCAATTGGCACCCCTAACGCCCTGAAAGTAAGGAGCATGCTGGTCAGACTGCCTTTACATGGTTGAAAGTAAGGCGTCGTTTTTTCAGGGGGTTCCATAATCAGGAAATCGTCTAGGATGTGTCCAACATAGCTTATATTACATTTGTTAACGAGTATCCACTCGAGTGCGTCCGATAATTGGTTGAACAAATAGGGCGCGCTTCTTAAACCAAAGGGGAGGACTTTATCGAAATAATAATGGTTGTTCCATCTCATGCCCAATAATTCCCAGTCGTCAGGATGTACCGGGTATTGGCGAAAGGCGGATTCAATGCTTTTGCTAGAAAGGTACCAGTGCCAAGGCGATTTAAAGCGGAAATTGCCTCGTCGATTTTGATGTATTGAAGTGAGAAATCATCCTTTTCGATGAAGGAATTAATGGCGTTTCCTGATTTGGGAAAGGAAAGATGAAAAATTGTGCGAGATTTATTTGAATGTTTTTTCGGTACAATACCAATTGGTGAAACCTGGTAATTTTTGAAGGGTGGACTGGTGGAAGGACCTGCCGTGCAGCCAAGAGCGACTTCCTTGGCTAAGTTGTCCGAAACGATAGTTGGATTTTCAACGGCCGTTTTAAGATTCTTCTAAACTTTCGAAATTCGGGGACCTTTGTAGCCTAAACGGGCGCCGAAACGCAATTCTGAGCACAGTTTCAAAACAAATGACCGGTTTTGCGAAGAACGTCTTCAAGAACATTAACACAAATTGGAGTAACTACAGCGGAATTGTAACGAACATTAACAATGTTACTACTACCATTACTACTTTCTAATGTTTCTATTTTTTGAACTTGAGCTAGTGCTGTTGTGGTTCTCGTCTGGTAGGTGTGAGTGGTTTGCGCATTGGTATCCTGGGTAGTCTCCCCCGCATCCAATTTTGTTGCATCTATGGCAACCTTGATTGAAGCTGTGGTAAGTTGCGTCCCTCGCTGCCCCAGTTGTTTTGTTTGAGGGTCCATTGGAAAAAAGAGTAGTCGTCGCGAAGCTGAGAGGGGCTTGCAGTGAATATTTGCAACCATAGTTGTGTATCTATTACGGCCCAGGAGAGGGTATGGCAATTAGCGGCCTTGTGATCGTAGACGCACCAGCCTAGACTGCCGTGAGCCTTCGCGGCGTGCCGAACGGTTTCCATATATTGAAGCAATTCAGTAGCACGAACGGGAAATTTGTGCACTACAATTAACATATACGTGTTGAAAGCAGTTGTCCAATCTTGTATATTTGTTAAAATCTGCGGTTTTCGGGGTGTCAACAAGATCCCGGAAGCGGAAACAGTAAAGCTCATGTTATCTGACCTGAGTGAGGCCTGGTTAAGATTCTTGGGCAATAGCTTAGATAACTAAAAAAAATCACCACTTTCGATGTCATGGATGAAGACTCGTGATCGGTTCGACTGATCGTAGTGCTGTGGATATGTGAGAAAGGGAAGCGACTGGCCAAGTTGTTCCAATCTTTGGAGAGGAGTCGGTTGTGATGTTGAAGGTTGACCAGAGGCAGACGGGAGGTTTATGACGTTCAGAATATCACACGTTTGTTGAGGCTGGGTGGTCGGTTCTGTCACGGAATTCCAACTATTTCGAACTTAGAAATTGAAAACAGCATGGCAATGATTCTAACGGTTTTAAAAGCATACAATTCTGAGGAGATGGTACCATTTCTGCAACGCAGTCATCGTATTGTCACCGGAAAAGCCTCGTCACCCGATTAAAAGAAGTGCAATCCTCACGTTTGTAGTGCCCACGTGCTGAATGCTATAAATAACACTTCCATGAGCATCAAACGGTGTGATTCTCTAATAGCATTGATAAAAATGTCACTGTTTTTAATTATTTTTTTAGAGAGTTCACACGATGCACGGATGCAATCCATCCGTGGCACAAATTTTTTAAGGTTGACCGTGAAACAACAGCCCTGATTCGTCTCAACGCAAAAATGGTTCGCATGTACCATAACATTAAAGGGCGCTACAGACGTTTTTTAGATGGCACGAAGATTACATCAAATAACAACAAAAAGGAAAAATGGTAAAATCACTAAGAAATTGGTGATATTTTTGACACTATTATGGATTTTATAAAAGAACAATGAAGTGACATTCGTTTTGTAACGCTGTGTATGAAATACATTTTGTTATTGTTCTTCCAAAATCGTTGTTGGCTGGTAAATTGAACACTTTTTACAGAGCAAACAGCAACAACTGCAGACGACATCGCCAGGTGTCTTGAACATGGCAGAGGAAAGATGGAACAAACGCACCAAACTTACCCTAAAGAAACGCAATGAAAGTCGATTCTTTAAGCCTCCCTCAAAACAATTTAAATGTGAGAAAGTTTTTAGTTTGGAACCTACTACTAGAGTAGCTCATGGTGGTTGAGTATGCACTTTATTGTACAGACCTAAACTCTTCAGGAATCCACTAATTGAAGGTCCAGGAACAATATTTGGTTGGTAACACATTTGCCACTGACGGCGAAATAGCTGAAATGGCCACACCCCTTTTTGGGCCACGCCCCCTTTTTTGCCGTGACTGTATCTACAGAACCGTTGGACCTAGGAGGTTGCCCGACCACTCAAAATTTGCGCAATGGCCACATTATGGGGGGTCAGTAATACATTTTCATATCCAAAAGTCAATGGTTTTTAAGATAATTGCCAAAAACCGATTTCAAACATGTTACGAACTACAATTGTATGATACCACCAAGGCCACAACATTATATGACACTTTATCATAACCTGTTATACCTTTTGCATCTTCCTATTTTGGAATTTACTTATTTGGATTTCTACACTTTTCGCCTTTACTACAGCCACAAAACGTGACACATTTAATGTTCCTGTCTCTGCAAGTTCACGTTTTGGTACTCATACATGCTCTTGGGCATTTGCATGGAGGAGGCAGGTCATCGGGCCTGCACGATACTGGCAGTATCACTGGTGTTATGCCAACGTCCGTTGCTTCATACCCATACTGGAGTGGATCTGGTTTGGTGACGGCAGGAGTTGGGGCTTGCAACCACATCTTACACTGAAGAAATGCTCGCTTTATGTGTTCTCGTAGCGTTGATGAACAGCACACAAGCTGGTTGAAGTCCAGTTCTTTCTTGGAGTTGTGGTACTGCTCCCATCGATATTCATCGAAAGTGGAACAGTCGGTCTTCTTTAATCCAGACACAAGGAACTTTTCAGCATTGCTTGTTATCTGTGGTGACAGTTCTTCTACACCAAACCCTTCCAGTAGGGAGAGATCGATGGATGCTTTCAGGCCAGACAGCTTTGGACCCACCTTGCTGGTACTGTCGCAACCGCTGAGAGCATGAATGGCTGGGAGACACAACACCAAACCGTTGTCCAGTTGATCAACCAACATGTGGACTGGTACAGTTTTCTTTGTTTTCCAGTTACCAAGCTTCACGTACAGCTTTTGTAGTTGCCAGGTTGTGTTGAAGTGGAAGATGAGGTTGACAAAGACATCTGTGTCAGGCGAGTCGACCAAGACTGATTGAACCCCGTGTTTCACAACACCATCATTAATATGGAACATGATTCTGTCGTCGGCTTCTTCTTGGTTGCTTGAGAGCTCTGCGATCTGTGTTTCAGTGCCAGCTAACAGTTTCCTGCATTCACCCCCATATACTCCTCCAAAGAATATTTCCTTGTCCGACTCGACATTCTGCAGCATCCACTTGAAGACATACTCCTGCAACCGAACTTTGTTCAACATTGAGCTCCAGAACATATCAAGATCGACAGGGAGTTTCTGATTGTCAGACCGAATGGTGATTGTGATTTGTTCTGAGGAACTTCGCTGTGCCCGTTCCATTTGCTTGATTGATGATTTTTGATAAACATCAAAAATAATGTCTATTCTTGTGGACACGGAGCCTGTAGCAAGAATCCTGTTGGAAAGACTCTCAGCCAATTCCCCGAATGTGTGAAGGCCCATCTTTTTCATCGGTAGTTTACGCACAAGTGCCATGAAGTCCACTATTGTCATCTGAGCGTCACTCTTTGCATTCCTCGTCTCCTGTGGAAGGCGACTGACAAGTTCCCTGGCTAAGGAGGCTTTATCGGGCTTCTTCAATTTGATGCCATCTTTACATTCAGTGGTGAGGAACTGGGATGTGCTGGTCAATTCATACTTCAGGAGTTCTAGCATGCTGTACCCTCTTTCTCTAGCATAGTCAATGTACCTAACCGTTTCCGCTGCATCCTTTTTCGCCATCGATTTCTTCGCTGTGAACGGAGTAGAAGTACGTTTCACGAAAACAGTCTTGCGGTTGGTAGGGATTGTATCATGTAGGTGCTTCTCCTTATCCTGAAATCTGGTCTCAACAAACTCTTCATAACTCTTCTCACCAATTTCCAGGCATTCAAGTAATCCGTCGACAACCTCCTGGGGAATGTCAGCTCCAGTAGAGATGTTCTGAAGTCTGATTCCAGCGTCGAACGGATTGTTGATGGATTTTATGTAATCCAGAAGGGCCTTTGCACGAACATGGCCAATCTTCGTAGAACTTGGATTGAACTCATGGTGTAGGCTCAGCTCACTGTCATCTTTGTCTCCCAAGTTGCACCATTCCAGCAGCTGTGCCACATGAAGATCTTTCTCATGCTTTAGGAGATTCCATAAGGCTACTGCTTCTTTCTGTCTCGTCATCCCAATGATACCTCCAGCAACCTTGGCGGGTTTATTGTAACACTTCTCGAGTGCCATGTCAAATCCTACTGCACTGCCTTGTCGGGTAGTGTGGTACATCACCCATCCACCATCTGTAAAGCATCTGTAGATACCCGGGAACTTCCTTTGTAGGTCCAGGCAATCTTCAAGGAACAGCGTACCCCATCTGCTATAGTTTGTCCGGCCAAACCCGAAGAACAAAGGCATGCACCTCCGCACAGCTGAAACGAAAAGATGCCAATCGCCTTGCCGAATAGAGTGTGTAAGATCTCTCAGGATAGGATACAGCTCATCCAGAAACAAGCTCCAGTACCTCACATTCTCATTACAGGCCGTTTCTTTCCATTCGGTGAAAGACTTCTTCAAGTCTGCATGTAAGATCTTGCTTTCTTCCCAAATCTCTCTGAACTCTGTATGGTCACTATCTAAAGCCTGCTGCATCTTAGTTTCCATGGTCTCTATTTGCTGGTCTAATTCACAACTAGTACTGTCCTGGTCAGGTTGAAACTTCTCAAACATAAGAACTGTCATCACCTCTGATACAAGACTCATTCCCTCCTTGCCTTTGCAATAGTGACCTCCAGTCATGACACTATTCTCTACAACGAGCTTGCCAAAGGCTTCAGTCTCAATCAAAGCCAGATCAATACCGATACAGCCTAAAAACTTCCCAAGGCAAGCGATGACAATCTTCTCCATGTGAAAAGGTCCCATTCCAAGGAATATGTTACCAAACTGATCTGGCTTCAACAGCTGGATTTCCTTGGCGATTGCATACACCCCTTCATCAGACCACAATGCCCCTGACACGGCATTCTTCTGCTTCAAGACATCCTGAAAGTTTATCATGGATGTAAATATTGTGTCCATTTCGGTTGCGACATATGGAAGGATGGGTACAAATGACGTCTTTGTAACATCAAACTTCAGTGGATCCTGGAGTGCACTCATTGTTGCTGTGAAGCTAGGAAAAGAGCCCTCCTCACGATCGGTGTACTTCTGTCTTGCCATGCACCAAAGGAAATAATCATCATCAACACTGTGCTTTCGATTATCCTTGTATGGTGTAGTTGAAAATGTCTCCGGTATATCACCAGTGCCTTTGACAAGGTGTGACTTCTCAATGACCTGACATGGCAGCACATCAGCAAACTTTCTCTTTCCTAGTGGTGTTGAGCAGCTTGTCGTCTGAATGTCCTCAGAATCGCTATCTCTCGGTTGGTTCTGAAATATGACTAGAACAGTGTCATGACTGCCATCTTTTCCTGAAACTGTGTTCTCTGTATGGTCAAAATTGTCCATTGCGCCTTGGACAACATGCCATTCAGAGATCATTGACGATACAGGACATCTGTTGGGTAGGGTATCCTCCACCATCTTTTGGGCAGCCGAAGCGTTGATCCTCTTCATTGAATCATAGCTGATGGCTAAGTTCAACCTATTCATGATGTCAATCAGCTGTCTTGATCTTGACAGGTTGTGGACAGTTTGTGTCAAGCTACAATGAAATGGAGTTTTACTTCCAGAACTTAACCAATAATGCATATACTGAAACAGTGTGTCAAACTTCAGGAGCCATTCATCTGTGTTGGTGTTGCTGGTGTTTGGGAACATGTACTTCATGAACTGCATCCAGTGTTGGGGGCGGTGTACTCTGTAGCGGTCCATTGAAAGTTTAACATCCTGACTTGTGCAGTACGTTGCATCCAGACCAAACTCGTAATTCTTGCATTCATGGAGTAGCTCCAGTGCACACTTCTGTGGGCCTGACTTATCAGATGATCGCAATGTCTCTATGATGTTACCCTGCAGGAGAGAGCTAGAAAAAACCATTTGTGATTTCTTTTTGTCATCAGGATAAGTGAAGCAGATTGTGTCACAGAAGCACTTGATCAGAAGAACCTTGGTCCGTCTGTTATCTATTTGCTGATCTGTCTCCAAGTTAGCATTGACGAGATTACGAATGTGGGAAACACTGTAGCTGCTAGTTTTGAAATCGAGACTATCAAACACACGTTTGCAGTTTAAGTCAATTGTGGCTGCCTGGTTTGATCGCTCGATATTTTCAAACAATGCATCAACTTGTCTTTTATACTTTAGCACGTACTGTAGGAAGCAGTTCGCATGATAGAAGATATCTGCAGCAAACACATCACCAGCTGTATCCAGAAAAGCACATCTGGTCTTAACTTCATCCTTATAAAAGTTTAAAGCATCTACGAACAATGCTGCTCGGTTGGACTCCGATATGCGATACAACACCCGGTTCCTATTACCACTACTCTCTCTTGCTCTGTCACAGATTACACACTTCCTTTCTACGTCTTTGCTACCGGAACTCTTTCGTCTTTTGGGGGCCTTATATCTGTCACTGCTTTCTCCCTCTTCAACCTCCATAGGTTCTGGCTCACTATTGGTTTTTACTGATCTCTTCGACTTCAGAATGTAAGTGGAATAACAGGCTTTTGGCTTTTGATGGTACTTGAATGTGTTGCTGCACATGTTTATTCTTGAGATGACGAAAGAATCATCCAATTGTTGTGCTGCCATCCGGATTTTGGCACGACCATCATCAGTTCCTGAAAAAAGTTTCAGCATGAGTAAAATCTATATGGCCAACTGCTGATCTTGTAGCACTTCATGTATATACATACAATTCACATAAAACTTGTAAACTGAACCCAAAATGGAGATTATGGTAAAATTTACCTGTTAACATTTTCCCTGATGCAGTGTTGCATATAACGCATACAGTCCCATCATAAACTGCTTCGTCTGCTGGGCTTGATAACACTAAAGTTTCCTGTAAAAAATATTTTTGATTAATTAATGATATGGAACAAATATTGTTTCAGATTGATTTAATGTGCATGTAATAAATGCAACTATTATTTAAAAACTTACCATGTTTTAGTCACAGCAAGCAGGGATCGAAAGTAGAATTACTTGCCATCAGAGAACACTTTAACACTTCACCTAAACACCTTCACCTAAGAACAGAGGAGAAAGAGTTAAATTGCCTGTAATCTAGGCCTCTTCGGCCTCTACTCGCTTCTCGGTGCGACGCCATGTTGTTTTATGGGATACCGCTGCCTGCATGCAGGCTCAACGACAAAACACCCATGACCGGAATTTCTAGCCAAGTCTAGACTCTAGTCTAGACTCTAGACTAAATTCTAGTCTAGACTCTAGTCTAGACTCTAGTCTTGACTCTAGTCTAGACTCTAGTCTAGTCTAGACTCTTCAGGAATCAAGTAATTGAACAATAGGAACAGGAACAGGAACAATTACGAATAATATTGTAGTTCGTAACATGTTGAAATCGGTTTTTGGCAATTATCTTAAAAACCATTGACTTTTGGATATGAAAATGTATTACTGACCCCCCATAATGTGGCCATTGCGCAAATTTTGAGTGGTCGGGCAACCTCCTAGGTCCAACGGTTCTGTAGATACAGTCACGGCAAAAAAGGGGGCGTGGCCCAAAAAGGGGTGTGGCCATTTCAGCTATTTCGCCGTCAGTGGCAAATGTGTTACCAACCAAATATTGTTCCTGGACCTTCAATTAGTGGATTCCTGAATAGTTTAGGTCTGTACAATAAAGTGCATACTCAACCACCATGAGCTACTAGAGTAAATCATGTTTAACTGTTTTATTAGAAAAAATGAAAAAGAATCGAGGACAAATTTTGTTACAGGTTTTACAATAAAAAAATATTGACACGGTGTTAAACGATCATAATTACTTTGAGAGGGTTTAAAATTTTTATTTGTTAAATGATTTGTAAAACAATTTTCATCATAAAAAATTATATCACAACTGCTACAAATAAGTTTATTATTTTGATCTTTACACTTATTCGGATATTTATAACATCGTAAACAAGTTAAGTTATTTGTAGTACATAGGTGATTATCGATATATTCATGGCGTGTAAAATGACTCATACATTTAACACAAAAAGAACTGGTGTTAAGTTTAGAAAATTCCTTTATGCTTAAGACTACATCGTAATGATTATTATTTAACCATAAACATACAATTTCATTAGTTAATTTAATAAGATTACCCTCACTATCAGTTCGTGAATCATAAATTATATTATCGGAATGAGTGTCAGCATACACTAACAAATCAACACCCTGTTTTTTTAAATAATTATTATATACTAACTCAAACTGTGTGGCATCAACATTACCTTTGGGTATCCCACATTCCCGATATACATTTCGAATTTCTTCACACGTAAATAAATCATCCACGGGTTTATTGGGTTTTCTTTTCATTATAAAATATTTAGCGTCTTGTTTTAAAAATGATAAATCCACTAATATTGCTAAAGCAAAACAGCAATCTTTCACTGTACGAAATAATACATGGCTAAGAATATAAAATACCCCCGTGCGAAATTTACGGCCATATTTTTTTACATTACTTTTCACACCGCCTTTATCTGTAGCATTTCCCTTATTCAAACTATTATAAATACTTTTTTTCCTTAATACACTATTTTTTTTTTTATTTGTACTTATTCCTGCGGGAAAAGTTTGAACTATTACCTTACTATTCCATCCATTAGCTATTATTTCTTTATTACTCTGCATAAATTTTTCCATAATATTTAAGAAATATTTAACGTCAAAGTCTTTCACGGGTAAAACGGCTGTAGAGAAAAAACTTTTTGGCGCATTACTAAAGATAAATCTAACATAATCATCATCACTTTTTACATTTGCCCGTGCAATGTTAATTAAATAAGAAAAAACCAACGATAACGATTGAATAAAACTAATAAAATTAACCGTTTTTTCCCGTGAAACATCCAAAGAAAAATGTTGTTCAGTGACTTTAAATTTTTCTCTACTAATAGTTTCTATATGATTAACAGAAAAATAATCGTCTATTTTTTCATTTTTCTTACTTTCTTTTTTCTTATTAAATAAACTTACAATTTTATCTATATCTTTTTGACTATATTTTAATTTTTTCTGATCATCATTCATCTTTTTTTTTCTAAAACAAGAAAAACACGCCGTTTTATTTTTATTTATGTTTTCGTCTTCTCCATCAACACGATCAATAGTAACATCGTATGAATCCTGTATATTAATACATGTCAACGTAAGTATAGGAGGGATTTTTTTTGATAATAAAGAACCCATTTAAAAAAAAACTAAAACAAAAAAAAGAGAGTAAAAAAAAATATGAGTGAAATTGTGTATATTGAAATTTATTTACAAGCGTCTAATTTACCTTATATCGGGTATGAAATTCAAGATAATGATCCCTCAATATTATTTACCCCGTATCTTTTAAGGGAATGTTTACTAAATTTTACAGAAGATAAAGAAAAGATAATACCTATTTCATCAAAGATTTTAAAACAAAGAATAACAGAATTAAAAAAAGAAATATACAACTGCCCCGAAGATATTATCTATAAAGTTGAATGTTTGGTAAATTTTATTCAGACACATGAAAAAAATAATGATTATTTAGGAATAAAAACTATATTTTAAAAAAAATGGTAAGAGTTAAGTTACCTCGAAAAAAAACGCAATGATAAATCTCAAAGTATACGTCACGTTCTTCAATGTAGAAGTAAAACCTTAAAAAAAATAAGATGTCGTAAACGAACAGCAAAAACAAAAAAATGTTGGATTCATTTAGCAAAACAAAATAACTTACGTATCAAGAAATCAACGATCCCAAATGCGGGTGAAGGATTATTTGCTTGGAAAAAACCTTTTAAACCCGATCGTAATATTTCTTATTATACGGGTCAAAAAACAACACAGTCCAAATTGGATCGTAAATATGGTAAAAACACAAATGCTGTATATAGTATTTGTAACGATGCAAACACTTGTATCGATGCTTATTTGACAACTCACGCCGCAGCACGTTATGCGAATAATGGGAAAACCGGTTCTATATATAAAAATAATTCCGATTTTGTTTACTATCCCAATAATAAAAAAATGTATTTAGAAAGTATAAAACATATAAAAGCCCATGAAGAAATTTTTGCAGACTATGGTGATAACTATTGGCAGAGAAAACAACCTTCATAACAATGGTAGGAAGAATAAGAGAATTACGGGGTGGTGATTTTAAGGGGAAAAAAAGGCAACGTGGGGGTATTTTTAAAGGGAAAAAAAGGCAACGTGGAGGAAATAAAACAGTCAATAAATACGGCAAACTTTTTATAAACGATTTTAAAAAAGAGCTTAAAAAAAAAGCTAAAGTAGTAAAAATTATTGCAAAACTAGGAACGAAAAAAATCAAAAGACATTTTCAAAAAGGAGGACTTGTATATCATAAACCCAGAAACCATGTTGAAAAGTTTTTAATGTATTAATTTTTTTTAAATAAAAACATACATTCAGTGTATTATTTCGTTACATAAGAGGTTATTGTCCATTGAATATTTTTCTACATTATAAGCTCTTATTTCATTAAAATTTACACTGATGAAATTAGGGTAATCCACATTACATTCGCATTCCCCTTTACATTTTTTACAAGTGTATTTTATAGTTTTATTATAAACCCAAAAATCATAATATAATGCTATAATACTCCTAAAACACTCATAACTAAAACAATGTTTTCTATCATAATCTAGTATCTTTAAATATTCTCCAATTCTTTTGTCGTTGATACGTGGGGATAGGTCATCATTCCATGCTTCACATATTTTACGAAGAAATTCATAACATTCTTCTGGAATGTCGTGTTCCTCTTGATGTATAACATACATTTTGGGATTTTTTGAACATTCTACTTCCAGTATAAATTTATACCGTACATATGTTTCATAATCAGCAATAGATATTAGTAGATGATATCTTGATTTTTCAATTTCCATACTTCCTACTAATTGCCAAAAAAAAACGGATTCCACATAACTATATTGTGTTAAATCATGATAAATCTTATATCCCTCTTGATTTTGTACTCGCTGAAAAATAGCCATGACACGTACCTCTCTTTGATAAAACGATCTTTATATATACCCCTATCTACGTATATCCATCAGAATAAACAATAGAAATATCGTATTCATTATAGGGGTGATTCGCTTCACCCAATTTAAGACCATATTTAAAAAAAAAATGCTCATCTACAAATTGAATGCGTTGAATCAATATAAAATCTTCGTCAGCAGGTAAATTATAAGCTAAATCTACAAAACGTTTACCCTCGTTAAAGAAATTTTTCTCAGGATCAATAAACAATTGATTAGAGCTAAAATAGGGTTTATTAGGTTTTCCAATATATGCTCCAAATTCACCCTGGTCGAATAACTTTTTTTTAACTTGAACAATACTCCATCCTAATGCATCGTTATATTGTTCTACAATATTATTTTTAAGTTTTACATCAATACTATGAATTATTTTACGTTTATACCAATCTTTTTTTCTTGCTTCTAATTCTCCCGTAAGATAATTCGCTTTTTTTGTTTGAAAACTTCTATTGTCACTAAATGTCAATGAAAAATCAGTAAATGGTCCTGGAGCACGAATATTTGTTTTAATTTTAAAACCGTCAAGAAAACTCGATGGTATTACACCGTGTGTCCAAGGTACTTCTTGAAACGCATATAGATTATTTGCTGATTTTAACGCAATTGTCGCGTATTTTCTTGGATTATAAAGCGAAAAACGTTCATTATAATGGATGATTTTTTCTGACTCATTTTAATTCCAATAAGAGAAAAAAAATAAGAACGTTTTATTTATACTATACGTAGAATGATATCATTTTTTATATATTTAAATGTACAAAGAGTTTCTATGATCATCTTATTTTTTTTAAAACTTCTCTCCTATTTTTACAAAAATAGTGTTTTTGATAACATGTACATCATTAACAAAATAATAACGTTCTAATGTACGTTTTATTTTTAAAATATAAACATTTCTTAAATGTGCTTTTGATAATTTTTTAAACAATCTTTGTGTTTCTAAAAATAAAAGGAAAATACATTCAATATTTTTTTGATTTTAAAATCAAAAAGTGTATTTTTTTATTTAGGTAAAATGTTCAGGAGAGAATAAATTTAAAAAATTAAATTCCTTATCATACATAGAGAGTACAGATCGTTCATTATCCCCATCTTCTAATTTACGAAACAAACATGCAGCAAATAAAAGACATTCAAACAAACTACAATGATACAATAAACATGTGGGTTCACTAGTATGATACCAACAATTTCTTGGTTTAAGATTATAAAACGAAAGTAAATAATCGTACTTCTCAATTCCAAAATATTCAAGATTCACACAATGTAAAATAGTTTTTTCTTGAAGTGTTTTAACTAACGACGATTCTTTATCACCACCTTTATACCCGATAATAGCATTCGGGGGAAAAACATTACGAAATAAATAACTTAATCTATTTATAAGTTCACTTTGACTAAAATAATCTCTTGATTTTTTTTCAGATAAATAGTCTAGTCCATGACATCGATATTGATAGTAGACAGTAGACCGTTCCCTTCGAGTTAGTTCTTTGTAGGGTTTTAACTTCCCATCATAACAATGATAAATAAAATACTTGTTCGTTTGAAGTTCGAGAAGAGTTACTTCACGATAACTGGGTCTCTCTCCCTTAAACTGGTAACATTCACAATCCATTATATGTGTGATACGCGATAAAAATAATTTCTGTCGTTCTTGGGATATTTCTTCTTTACATTTGTTTAATGCACAATTATATTTACCCGCATACAATTCTTCGATGGTCGTCCCTTCAGATTCTTCCTGGAGGTTTGTCTCTAACGGGATGTAGTCATCTACTTCTTTAATTTCGCTGCTCTTCTTCTCAAATATTTTTGCCATCTCTCTCTCTCCTACACTCAGACTGATATTAATTATTTTCGACATCGGGTTTTATAATTGCATCCTGCGTAACTATGTGTTACTGTGGGTAGATTAGTTTGACCAATCAGAGTTCGTTGATTAAAGCTTTCATGTCATCCCGATGATTTGTGATACTCATGTACAATGAGTGTGTGCTGTGGGAATTAGAGACGTGAATCCCTAATTAGCGATTCCTTCTAAACAAATTCTTGGGGATTAGTTGCTGCAATGCTGTGTTGTGGGATTAACGACACGAATCCCTAATGTTGTTCCAAAACACATACACATCAAATCAGTTGATATATTATATACTCGTGGGATTAGTTTATACATACAATAATACTTTTTTCAAATTTTGATCAAAAATCGTGTTAAATTCTACATGTAGAAATATATATTATAAGAATGGGAAAATAGTATATATACAAGTCGATTTCTTTAACATACGCGTTCCATCATTCGTTTTTGAGAATGTCGTTAAACATTGGTGATAAAAGAAGCTATGCAGAAGCTAATGACCACAGCCCCAATATTAAGACGATATTGAAAATTGTGTATTATATACAACATTTTCGTAACCGATACATTGGATTATTATTTGCCGTCTGTGACTTATGTGACTATTACTATGGGGGAATTATCGAATGTATGGAATTTGAATCGAGACAAATTGGTCGGGGATATAAAGACTACGCCTATATTGAAAAAATGAAACCTGAAATGCATCAAGATGAATGTATGGATTGGCGAATCTTAACAGATAAACAACACTATATAATACCCGTTGTTCATACACAACGAAAATATTATATTTATGGTGAAAAACTCTGTGAGCATTATCACAAATTACTATTAATACCCGCTCAAACATTAATGAAATCTATTTTTCATTTGAATGATAATCATTCTGATAATTTTTTTATTGAAATTCAAAACAGTTATTACCCAAGAAATGATATTTACCACTTTATTTCTATTACTATTAATGATGAGCAAACTACAATTCCTAAAGCGATAGGGTATGGAGGGTCTTATCTTTGTAATACATTACATAGACTTAATCGTTGTTTTAGTCATGAATTTACATATTGCTGTATTTATTTATATTTTATAGATCCGTTTTATTTAAAGGCTACTTTTTATTATCTACATAATTTAGATAATTTTGAGAAAATAGTGTATCAACTTGTATGCTGTTTTATTTTCTTTTGCGAAAATCATAACCCTATATCAAAACTTAAAACTAGTAACGATAGGGTTTATACTTTTAATCTCGATAAGATTGTTAAGCTGATGCTAACGAAAACCCCACCCTGTACCTGTTGTTATAAAAATTGTCAGAAATACTCTTATTGGTTTAAATTATTCTATAAGACAAGTAAACCCTATAAGTTTAAAGTCAGTTTATTATCAGATCAAGTTAAAAATAATAGTATTATACAAAATAATACCCCCCTTAGTTTACAATATTACCCCCCGCATATGGATATAATATATAATTATTCTATAAGGGTAAGGATTACATCTAATACCAGTACATCAACTACTTTTATTATTAAGAGTATTATAGAATCATATAATATTAACTTTGAAGATCCTGACATTATAATACAGAGTATTGAAAAATTGTATTTTGACTAATTTAAAAAATATATTCCAAAACCACGACGAGTGTTTTTTATCATGGGGGAATAAAATGAATTTAAGATGTGAATTTCTAAAATCTAAAATTGTTTGACGTACAAATATTTTGATATAATATTCCTCATTATCAATGTGTTTATATCTAAAAAAACACAGGATTAAAGCAAAAAATGCTATTATTTGTCCAATTTCATGGCGATCCATACGATTATAGACATCTAAAAGTTCACGTGGACATTTTAAATAGGCAATAATATTTTTAAATAAATTCTCATGTTCGTCAAGACATTTCCACACACTTTGTTCCATATTTTTATTGATTTTTATTTCAAAACGTGCCAGTTCTTTTACCATGACATTCCACACCTCCATGTTTTCACATTACTGATATTTTTATTTAGAACAATATCATTTTATACATTTCGGTTTCTTTTTTTTTAAATCATGTTTTCTTTTCAAATCCTTATTATTATCCATTATATATCGTTTTTTCCATAAGGTCACTCGTAAATTTTCTAGAACGCCATTGCAAATATTGTTTATTTATATATAGTTTCTCAATATAGAGACCCTCTAACTCACGATATTTATCGCGTTGTGTACAAATAATATCTTGATCATAATTCGAATAGATTGTCATTCGTTTTTCTTCATGATGTTCATCGCCTTTTTTTTCACGTTTCATATATATTAACGAACGTTTATAACATCTTTTCTTCAATGGTGGATCGTTCAATACTTCTCGGTCGTCTTCCTCTTCTTCTTCTTCCTCTTCTTCACACACTGGAAATAATGGCTGGGGTGAATTAGGTGGTTGTGGTAGTTGTGGTGGTGAAAGAGGAATAGGAGATAATGTTGGGGAAAGAGCATTTGCTAATTCATCCACAATTTGTAATAATTGTTTTCCTTGTTGAACGGGGACCATTTCATCACACATTCGTATTAAATTCGCAGGAGAAGGAATAGGGATTTGTCCAAAGAAATCAATAGGCATATCGTATATGTAATTATCTAATTCATCTTCGGGCCGTGGCGGTGAGATCGTTTGCGGGGGAATAGGAGATGCATTATACTTTGCTTGCGGTGTTTGAAGGGGTATATTATACTGTTCTTGTGATAGTAGAGGTAGGTGGTTTACTTGCGGGGGTAGAGACGGTATATTTGCTTGCCACGATGACACGTTATACTTCGCTTGCTGTAGTAGAGGTGAATTTACTTGCTGGGGTAGAGACGGTATCTTTGCTTGCTGTGGCGATGCGTTATACTTCGCTTGCGGTAGTAGAGGTGAATTTACTTGCTGGGGTAAAGACGGTATCTTTGCTTGCTGTGGCGACGCGTTATACTTCGCTTGCGGATGTAGAATGTAACTGGGCTGTTCTTGAGCTATCGGTACAGCGAAATTTAATTGCGACTGTGCAATGTTGTCTTTAATTGTACAATGTTTGACTTTCTTTTTTCCTTGACGGCATTCACCATCTGAAATATCCAGAGTCTTATTACGATATTCTTGTCGCTCTAGACGACGTTGTTTTAACATTTTAGGAATATCTTTTCCCCTACTTTCAACCCGAGCAATTGATTTTCCACTTTCCAAATTTTTATGAGTCTGCTTCACACGAGCCATAATGATATTGTGACTAAAGAAATTAGGAACAAACGTTTATAAAAAACACGTTAAAAAAAATGGGGTATCCTGATTGGTTGAACTTAATTCCCTAATAAAATATCGGAGTATTCTCATTGGTTGAATGATAAAATCAATATTATAAGACGCGCTCCGACGATTATACATGTAAATCTTTTTAATCTTTTTGTTGACTTAATGCAGTACACTTTGCTTAAAAATATTTATCGAAACGTTGCAGGGAAAGATATATAAACACACGTTAGAAGTCATATTTTTTTTAAAACACTTTCAAAATGATAGCAGGTACTAAAGAAAATCCACTGTTGGTAATACTAACCGATTTAGCAAAGTATTTTTCACACATTGAATATCACGTGATTGAATGTCGTAAAGTGGAAATGTTACCCAACAATGCACGTGCCGATAGAATACTATATAAGATACTATTGTTATGGGATGAGAAATATATATATACCTACTGATCGGACAGTTTGTACATGTAGCAATCGAGGAACCTCCGCCGTATCAACCATGAATCAAGCAACATTTATAGATATAATATCTATGAAGGCTCTATCTCGTGAACGAAATCTACAGTTAATGGGTTCAAGACCCATATCCAAACCTGCTGGCGAACCGATACAGATGTATGAACTTTTCTTTAACGATGCACATAACAATTATTTTAAAATCGAATTCGGTTCATCCGAACACACTAAGATTGGTAAAAATATATATCTTACCAACCAAAATATATTTATCGTAAAAGACTAATCCCTTTGTATATATAGACATCTCTAGCCAAAAACATTAGTTATTAGACACGATGGCAACAAGTATAGATATAAACGAAATTAAACTTAATAACGTGAAGTTATACAGCTCTGAGTTTTTATATGCCGTGTGCACAGACTCTGATTTTTACGTGGTGGGCTTGATGTGCGACGATAACAATTGGTTAAATGACCGGGATAAAACTTGGCTAGATGACCGACGCGGGATAATACTGAAAGATTTTGATCTTACCTCTGTTCTTAATACCCGAATGGGAGTCGAAGCTGGAATTATTATTGCTGTGATTCATCGCCAGGAAAATCAAGAAGATCTCGTGGGTCGGCATATCTTCTTTGTAAACTCTTACACGATGTGTTGTAACAATCCCGAAGTATTACGTTAAACATTAAAAAACCATTATCATCTATTTTGACATGTGTGAATTAATTAACACGCTCTCCTCGATATCGAGCTAACGGGTATCTTAAAATATATACTAAATTGTGTGAAAAGTGTAAAATAAAGTATCAAAAAGCATAAAAATATGTTTAAATAAGTGTAAAAATGCTTAAATATCTAGAAAATAGACGTATTTAAACACATATCTCTACGGAAATATATATTTCACAGGGACTAATCCCTTCAAAATGGCCGCTAATCCCTACAAGTAATTAAGGTTAGAACTCATTAAAAAATCGTAGCTACCCAAAGTACACAAACAAAATGGCCACTAATCCCTACAAGTAAATTCATTGTCCCTAGCCATATCATTTATCAAACTGTTTTGACATAGGGGGAGGAATCAGAACAAGACGCTTATTATATATTCGAATCCTTAAGATTCAAAAAGCGTCTTTAATCCTACAACACAAATTCATTATTCCTACCCTATTATTAATCACACTGTTTTGACATAAAGGGCGGGCATAGAACACGACGCTTATTATATATACGCGTCCTTAAACGAGCTCTGATTGGATAGATACGGGGGAGGTTTGATTATAGAAACTCTGATTATAAATATATGCACGTAAGAACGTCTCGCACCACAACGAATTCAAGCTGGAGATAACAAGTAAAAGAAAAAACACGAACATGTCGGAACAAAAGAACACGGAGTCCAGCACAGAACCCCAGGAAAAGAAAGAAGACAATGTAAGATAGCGCTAAAATGTTTTTACTGTCTGTATACAAGCGACATGTATTTATTATGTGTTTTTTATTTTCTCTTAGAAAGAAACCATCCCTCCACCCCCAGAAGAGAATACTATTGAAAACGTGCCAGGGGTATTGCTAGTCGCAGAGAACGACGAGAGCGAATGGGCCTTCCGTGCCCAAGTTGAGTCGGAGTATGACTTCGACGACTACGAGCCGCCGGAAGAAGACCCATATGATGACGACGTGTGGGGATATGTAGACTCAAGGGGTGAGTCCTTCATGTTCTACACAAAAACACAAACACTAGTAAAACAGAAAAATTAAAACTGTTTTATTTTTAATTTTGTAGGGGTCTTGTATTTTAGGGAGCCCTTAAAATGTATAACAAACTTTTTTGTATAAAAATCTTTTTTGTTTTCTTGTGTGTATGTTAAAAATATAATTCATCCAACTTTTACATCGTGTGTGTGTTTTTACTATAGCTAACTCTTTCATCATACGCTAACGCACAACCCTTGCGTAAAATAAGCAATTCATTGAATAAGGGATGACCAGAATGTCGCTATGGACCTGAGCCAATCTCATTCGAATCGCAAATTCGACTACGGGTGTACGCGCGCCAATGCAATTTACTAATAAACAGAACATTGGAAGATGTCAGAGTCTTGTACCGAAGCACAACTTACAAGCGAGCAAAACACACACAACTGATAAAATATGATACAACAGCTGCTTATATACTCACCTAATCTCTTAAAATTTATTTGAGATTTTTCCTCCAAATTTATTTAAAAACACTTTTACACCTCTACTATTTTTATTTTGGATATTTCATCTCAAATTATTTTGAGGTTTTTCAAAAACTCTAACCCCTCAAACTTTTTTACAAAGCAATACCCGAAATAATTTTTATGAGTTATATCCTCTTAAAATATTTTAGGGAAATATCCCTTCAGATCCCATCTCTCAAACTGGGAAGCAATACCCGAAATAATTTTTATGAGATAATATTTTGAGATCCTTTTTAAATATACCGTCACTAAGGAATATCAGTCATTCGGCCATAAGATGGCGGAAATTTCTATGATTAATTCTATAAACCACAATTTGATTATTTTTATTTCAACATCGTACAACTCTTCCAATAAAAATAAGACAGTCCAAGTTTATTTTTATTTTCAAATTACAAGTCTTCAAATAAAAAATATGGCGTTTTGGATGGTACGTGTAAGTATTACATCACATCGGGTGAGGTATGATGGTTATGTATAATAGAATTTTGTGTATTTTTTTTCAAAACGTGGGTGTCAGTATATATATCACTGTGTGAATGATGATTTGACTAAGTGCTGGCACGGATGCTATATGGAGTGTTGAAAGCGGTGATGGACCAGGAACAGGAAGTTTAGTCGTAGAATTTCGTGTTCCGATTAATTGATGATCAGTAGGGATAAGTTTACCAAGAAACCAAACATGGCTATGTCATTTTAGACATGTTTGGTTTCTCGGTGAACTATTCCATACTGATCTTCAGTTGTCAGAACACTAAATTCTACAACTTAAACATCCTGTTCCTGGTTCATCACAGCTTTCAACCCCCATATAGCAAATGACGTCAGTACTTGCTTAACACTATTCACCTTGAATGACCTTCAATCTCTCTGGTCGTTTCACTCAGGGACGACTATAAAACTGGTCGTACAACAACACGACCAAAGTGATATATATACTCTTGACCGCGACCACTTTGACTAATTTTATACAAAAAACCTCTTGTATACGACCAGGTGCATATCCCCCTGATTTGATGGCTGGTCGTTCTTTACAGGGTGACCACACCTTAAAAATACGACACCCTCCTGGAAATATGGGACTGGACTGTGCTCTGATTGGTCAATTCAAATCATACTCGATTCTGATTGGCTTAGAGCTCAGTCCAGTCCCTAACACATTGATAATAATAATATATATATTATTACTACTTGCCCATATCACCTCCAGGGTTATTACGTACTTATACTAATTGGAACATTTTAAGAAGATTTGTAGTACATCTTTTCAGGCTAAAATTTCATCCTCATGGACTTTTTTGCTGTCAAAGTCTGCGATTTTCGCGTCGGCCGCTGGAACAAAAAAAATGGGTTCTAGTCAAAGGAGGAACCGGCTTTTAGATCGAAACAGCGTCTGTATAGTGAAAAATATACGGTAGCTCTCGTTTCGTTAGCTTTAAGCGGATTATTTTGTTAAAAATTGTATTGAAAGTGATGCCAAAAAGGTGCGTGGTGTTTGGCTGTTCAAATGGGTCCAATGTTTATGACGGTATAGCGTTGCATACTATCCCATTCGCCAACGATGAGCGACCAGAGGCGAAGAAACGAAGGAAAGCTTGGGTCAACTTCGTCAAAAATAAAACGATGAACTGGACGGCATCATCCGGATCTGTGATACGTTCAAAGCATTTTGAACCAGAAGATTTTGTCAGACGATTCTCTGGACTAAATGATGAAGAGAAACCGATACTACCTCGGCTAAAAACGGACGACGTTGGGGTTTGTGTTTGCCCGTCCATCTTATCTGCGAATAAAGAGACAAAAACATCGCCTTCCGCAAGAGATCGCCGTCGTATGGTAAGCATATGTTACAGTTCTCTCTCACTTGACGTCTGAAAATATATTTTGTTTGTTTATTAGCAATATAATATTTTCTTTTTGAGGTTTTCAATGCGATATATGGTGAGACATCCTCACCTACCACAGCTGCTAGTGTTGAGAAGACTGATATCGGGACATCTTCAGAGTCGCTCAAGCGCGCAACCACGATTTTTGAAAGGGGGGTCATTTTCACAACAGTAACGACGATGCTCTAGGGGGTCCGGGGGCATGCTCCCCCTGAAATTTTTTGAAATTTGGGTCTCTAAAACGGCATTTCCTGCATTTTGAGGACACTTTTGAGCAAAAACGAAAGTCTTATTTTTAAGAAACATTTGGTCCAAATGAGATTAGACTTGCATTTTAATATTGTTTGAGAAAACGTTTGGTAATTTGGAAGTGTAAATTAGGTGGGCACAGTTTTCTTTTATCCATATTAACCTCAAGTATTCCACCCAATCTAGCGAAATATCGAATCGTGGCATCGTGCTCGAAAAATTCGTATAAAACAAGATGGCCGTGCACCAGCACGGAAATTTGTCAGTCCCGAGCCCTCGGCCACATCGGTGGAGGAACATTTGCATGAAATTGAAACAAGATCGTGAACAACGTAACAAGATCGTGACAAACCCTTTTGCAAATTTTATAAATTTGGAGCTTTATATAATTCAAGTTTAAAAAAATCAAAATAGTGCTGTAAAAGTAACTTTTGACCTCCAAAATTTTCCCTCGTGCCTCCAAAAGGGGGGTCGGTCGCCCCCCGCCGACTCCCCCTCGTTGCGCCCTTGGAGTCGCTGACGTTGGAACTGGAAGAGACGAATATTGAATCGGAGTATTCTGAGCCAACCGAATCAGAATATCTACCATCATATGATGAGGTAAAGACAATAGAATCGTGACTAGTTTCGTACATGACGTCTTGATGAACGTTGTGCAACTGACAAGATTATAAGTTCCATTTTAATATAATATTTATAATCTTCAGTTCTGGTTCGATGCCATGTGGCCCATGCTCAGTGCTCACATGCTGTGATCTATTTTAATGTGTTTATACTTTCTCTATTAAAAGACTATGGAAGTCACCATTCCCCCTGTGGCTGGTGTTTATGTAAAAGATGCTTGGACACAAACCTCATTAACCAAATGCCACAATTGCACCAAATTGTCTTCTAATCTGAAAGCAACTAAAAAAAGGATGCTTTACTATAAGTCATGTTTGGAACATGGTAAGACATAGCAATACACTCTTTCACTCATTGTATACAAATAATTATATCACATAAAATATATATTATATAGATGGTGCCACCTTACCAATACCAGGAGAAAATGATGATGGTGGAAGTGATTTCAGTGATGATGATGATGACAGAGATGATTCTAATAATTTGGGTGATGATGGTAATCATTTTGGCGATGATGCTAATAATTATAGCGATGATGGTAATTTACTGTTGCAGTTTTCTTCTGATATCGAGGAAGAGCCTTAATTTGAAGAGAATTCTCCAAGTGAAAATGAATCAGATGAAGAAAGTAACCATAGTGGTAAAAGGTACTGTATATATGTAGAATTTTTAAGAGGGGTACAATTTTACCAAAAAAAATTATATATAAAACATAATTGAATTTTACCTCTAAATTTTCTAAATTAACAACTAATAACTGGTAGGCATTATAGTTTGGGGAAGTATTATTATTATAATAAATATCATGTCTGACAAGGTTGTGTCCCAATTTACTAATGAGTAATCAATTTGAGATACCTGTATGCAGATTAACTAATTCTTCCCTAAAGCCCTGAGCACGAGAGTTGATCAGAGCCTTATAAACTCTCATTGACTCTTGTCAAAGTCAATGAATGAGAGTTATAAAGTAAAGTATATTCTCTTTTATTAGAGTCTTCACCGGGCATGAAAATCTCCGTACTCAGCCAAAATTTGTGGTTTTTTTGTCACAACTTTTGATATTGTTCAATGTATGTTCAAATTGTAAAATGCCTCATCCATTGGTTGAAGTGAAGCAGTTTGGAACAATGACATATGTTACAACAACATGTCACAATGAGAGATGCAAGAAACCACAAAATATATGGAAAAGCCAACCAACAATGCCTGGTACTATGATTCCAGCTGGAAACTTTCTACTTTCCTTTGCGATACTTGTTGCTGGTGGCTCAGCAAGCAAAGTTATAAAGATATTTGAGACCATGGGATTGGCTTGCATTTCTTTGTCCACCTTTTTTCGCCATCAACGAGTATGTTATGATTTTGTATACCTGTATACTGTAATAATTTTGAGAAATTTTAGGAATGATTATAATATTAATTGGTGTGCATATCATGCAAGAAAATATTTTATTGTTATTTTCTAGACTAGGTTATTCCCAACAATTTACCTTCACTGGCAGAATTATCAAAAATCAATAATTACAGAACTGGAAACCCTTGATGAAGTTGTTGTAGCAGGAGATGGTCAGCACGACAGTATGGGGCATAGTGCAAAATATGGTGCATACACCATGTTCTGTTGTAACAGGCCAATAATAATGGATTTTACCCTTGTCCAGGTTAGTATCTTACTATTCTCAACGGTGGCATGTTGGCCTTTGTTTGTCAGGGGAGGCCAACAGTACATTTGGCACTGCCGCACCCTCCCCCCCCCAGCTCTCTATGTTTAGTTATACAGCTCTGAATTTACTAAAAAGTATCAATATGAAATCTAGAACCTCTGAAACGCGATTTCCCGCATTCTTAGAGGTCAAATTTTACGCAAAAACAAAGAACCAAAATATCATAAATTACAGTGATTTTCACGTTATCTTATAATATAACAAGACCAAAACTCTATTTATCAAGCATTTCTATAAAGCATAAGATAGAAAATATTGTTGCAAATCATCTCAGTGTATAACAGCAGAAAAGTTACTGAAAGGCACCAAAAATAACCTGCTTAGCTCATTTGCATGAAGCCACAAATTCCTTTGCTATCTTGTGATGATAGACATTATCGCATTTAGTTTGGTATTGTGACAAAACTCTGACTAAAGGTACGTTTACACAGTACGATTAATCGGCCCGATTTCTGGTTTAAATGCATGTTAAGTACTGAGAGACAGGAAGACGCCAAGGCAAATGAGCCCACAGGACACTCCGCTGACTGTTTCTCCACTTAACATCCAGCTAAACCAGAAATAGGCCCGATTAATCGTAGTGTGTAAACGTAGCTTAACACTTTAATAACATAATTATTAAAAAAAACTCAGGTGGTTTTGTTGGGTTTTACTAAAACCTGGGCGTTTCTTGTCAGCGCCCGCGAGCAATCGTATTCTGGACGATCCTTTTATTATTATTATTAAGGGTTAGAAAACCCGTTAGGCGGCGGGTTAGGATCTTTTGTTGTGTTGGGTTTACCATAAGGATACTAGAAAAGATCGTCCAGAATGCGGGCGCTGACAAAGAACGCCCGAGATGTAGTAAGACCGGTTTCTTTTCTCTTTTTGTTGGTTTCACTATGAATGAAAGCTTACCACTTTTTTCCTTTGAATTTATTTTATGCTTTTAGAAAAATGAGGCTGGAAATAGCCCAGCAATGGAATACTTGGCATTTAAAAGATGCCTGGACAACATAAATTCTAGCAGCATTAATATGAAAACATTCGTCTCTGACAGACACACATCAATAAGGAAGCACATGAGGGAACAGCTTCCAACTGTCACCCACTATTTTGACCTTTGGCATTTAAAGAAAAGTAAGACAATGCAGTACATGTATTTCGACATCCATATTAAGTGATTGTTTGGTAATTTAGTCAATTCGATTTGTAATCCATTTAGAAGTCCACCAGCTATTAAGCAAGATTTCGAAAGAGAAAGATTGTGAATCGCTCAAACCCTGGATTAAGTCTTGCATTAACCATCTTTACTGGAGTGCAACCTCAACCAATGATGGCAATGGTGAGGTTATTTGGGCAAAATTTGAGTCGTTCTTTGCACACATTGTGAACCTCCATACAGATCTTCCTAACCCCATTTTCAACAAATGTGCACATGATGAAGAGATAACAGACAGGACTTGGTTTAAAGAAGGTAATTAATACTACTGTAATTATCTTCCCCAATTTGTGCTAATAAAGGCAATAATAACTACCTGTACCATACACTTTTACATTTTGTTAGACACTACCGTTCATGATAAATTGTGTATTGCTCTCAACAACAAAAGGATCAAGAATGGTATCTCCTGTCTCAAACCAGCTGTTTAGAGGGATTTCATTCAGTTCTTAATCACTTTGCACCGAAAATGATAGCATATTCATTTCAAGGGATGTATTGCAGGTTTGTTTAAGTATTTCCATTAAGTACACTAGTGTTCAGTTTGATGGTAAATAATTGTAAATTAATAATTAAGCACTTCTTTGTTATTAGGCACATTCTAGCAGCAGTGCAATTTAACTACAATTTGTACAGGGAGGTAAAGAAAACATCAACTGGAGAAAACCAAGTGAAAGTTGTGTACCGAAAATTTAAAAATGGAGAAGCGACAGTGAGGGAGATCAGAGTGGAGCCAAATTTTGGTAAGCTATTTATAATAAACTGAGCAATACTTAATATTACAATATGTTGAGATAAATATTACAATTTAACTTTATATATCAATGATTTTGTACTTATAGACTATGTTGACGAAATTTATAAAGTATTTATAGCTTCAGATGATAAAGCTCTTGGAGGACGCCAATAAGATCCTGGCAGAGATGACACTGGCACCAATGGACACAATGCTTGAAAAACAACCGAAGGACGAAGCAATAGCAAAAATGAAAGAACGAGCAGGATTAGTGAATGTTGATGTTCCTGCCACTGCACAAGGTGCTGTAGAAAGATTTTTCTAACAAGTGACATCTTAAAATATTTTTCTGAAAAGTTTGTGATTTTTATAATACAATCAGTAAATCACATGAACTGTAACTAACAACATAATTTTTACATATTATATAGTTCCCGAGGTCGAGCTGATACCAGTACAAGCTTCTACAAGAGTCAAACCTTGCTGCAGAGAATGTGGAAATCCTATGAAAGGGCATAAGGACGTTATGGACTGTATACGAAACCAACAATTATAGTTAGAAGCTAACACAAGAAAAGTTCATTTTATTTTTTTGGCATGTGCTGTAGTTGAATTGCAACCTCATTCATCATCATCTTCATAGCCAATAAAATCTTTTTCTTCCTCAAATTTCTTTCTTATGGCATGGTAAGCACATGCAGGTAAAGGTATTCTTTTTGGTCCTACAAATCCATATACCAATTGTATATATTCTCTATATGCAATACTTCTGAGATACCTGAAACACAGTGAAGCAACAATATGGTAAGCATGTGTACTGATGTGGTTGAAAATTCATAATCAAATCCATTTTGGTGCATTTGGGTATGTTCAAATTCACAGATTTAATCATTATATAAAATAATGCAGTGGATTTCTGAGAGCTTGACTTGATTAATAATTTTATCACTGATATGTTTATGAGGCTATATTATATAGTATTTTTAAAGCAGTGTTTTTATACAGTGTTTGTAAAATAATTTTAGTATTGGAAGTTCTATCTTTAGTTTTACATGACTCTTTAGTTTTAATACTATAGTTTGCAGATTAAATCCCAAATAATGCAAGTTCCACTTGTACTTATATATTCAGTATTTTACTGGCTATTACCTGTTTTCTGTGTCTTTCATTTTATACCTCTTTCTGTCCATTGTTCTATATTTTGGCCCAGCAGAACGCAATGACCACACTGACAAGCAAACAATTTCAAAAGCGGGATGTAGTGTAATGCAGTTTGGGGCAGAATCAACCTCGATAAGAACTTTCTCACTGTTTACCGCTTCAATACAAGATTCAATCTCCATGCAACACTTGCATTCCTTCGCATTCACAAGCAGTTCTGTGCTGCAATTTCCACATTTACACCTGTTGAAAAAATAGAGCGAGTATAAATCCGTGAAATGACGCAAATATTATGTAAATACATGCAATTCGACACAAAACGTAAACGATTTATTCGATAAACAAATGTTACACTTACCAACTGTCTACGTCAGCGTTCGTATCAGTTAAATAAAGTTCGTATCAGAATCATTCTGGCTGTTATCTGCATCAGTCAAGCTAGAAGACATCTTTAACTAGATTTCGATGAATTTTCAGGCGTTTCCGAAGAGTTATAGGTGAAAAAAAACCAGATTGCGCAGCTTGCCTCGTGTTCACTATACAAACACTGTTTCGATCTAAAAGCCGGTTCCTCCTTTGACGTCACTTCCCTAACTAGAACGCATTTTTTTTGTTCCCGCGGCCGATGCGAAAATCGCCGACTTTGACAGCAAAAAAGTCCATGAGGATGAAATTTTAGCCTGAAAAGATGTACTACAAATCCTCTTAAAATGTTCCAATTAGTATAAGTACGTAATAACCCTGGAGGTGATATAGGCACTTTAAGTTATAATGTATCTCCTGTTTTGGTGGTAAAAGATGAGCTAATTTATGATCTGGTTTGTTAATAATTTTACTAAAACGTTTCTCACACGCTTTCTCGTGTCTAGTACTGAGTTTGTCAATACCTCCAAGGATCAGGCTGTCGTCGTAGTTTGCGTAGGGATAAATAAGAGACATAACTCGCTTTTGAACGCGTTCAATAGCATTGGAGAGGTAGTTTGGTAAACCATAATGATAGACTTGACAGCAGTATTCCAGGACTTGCCTGATGCAGGTGCAATAAAAAGTGATTATGTCATGAGCAGGAACTTTTGCACGTTTGAGTTGAAGAATGAGATAAAATCGTTTGTTCACTTTCTTAATAAGATTAGTTATATGCGCGTTCCATTTTAGGTCGTTGCTTATTGTGGGATATACTTCATGGTAACAATACATATAGTCTCCCACCGTATTTTACGGTTATTATTAGGGTTATGGTTAGGATTAGAGTTACGGTTGGGGTTAGGGGTATAAAAAACAGATAGAAACCCGGTCTAGTGTTACCATGAAGTATATACCCTTATTGTTAGACCCAGTATTCTAACTTGGGTTACGACTTCAAATTGATGACAAACCGATGTTACACTTGGTAGAGAAGGATTGGTAGATTTCGTAAAACAGATCTGGAGTTCTTTACACTTGGAAACGTTGAGTTGTAATTTATTTGCTGCAGACCAACTTTGAACTTCATTGACAGAATTTTGGATTGTACTTATATTGTGCTTGTTTACAACTTCGGATATAGTGGTGTCGTCAATATATTTCCAATTGTCAACATCTGGAGTTCTAAGATCGTTAATCATTAAAATGAAAAGCCAGGGGCCCAGTTTAGTGCCCTGAGGTACCCCTGAGGTACCCCTGAGGGAACTCCAGCCCACTCCGAATAACAATCGTTAGATAATTTAACACGTTGCACTCTGTTCGTCAGGAAGTCAAGATCCACTTTTTGACAAATGATGGAATAGGGAGTTGAATAATTTTCTCAGCTAAAATACGGTGGTCAATAAGATCGAACGCTTTGCGGTAATCTAACAATACCACCCGACTGCGTTTCGGGTTCCATCAGTTATGAACCATTGAGATAAGCGCGTGGGTTGCCGAGGAACACGGAATGCCCCCAAATTGGGCAGGATCGACTATACTTAATATTGCCGGAGCAATATATTCTTCGATTACAAAGTCCTCAGCTAATTTTGAGACCGCATATGTAAGAGATATAGGTCTAAGGTGCCTATTTATTTCACGTACATGTTTTTCCTTTGGAATAGGGGTAATGTTAGCTTTTTTCCAAGAAAGAGGAAGACTTTGTTCATGGAAGGACGCATTCAACAAGTTTGAAATTGGGGATGCGATAATTTCGGCATAACTTTTTAGAATCCAATTAGGGATGCTGTCGGGCCCTGGTGCTTTGGAAGGCACCAAATTCTTCAATTTTGTTAAAACTGAAAGTTTTCTATAAACTGAAAGTTCACTATGCGCAGTTTTTCTGAAATAATTTGTTAAATTGACGTGAAACAAAGATAAGAATCATTGAAATGAATAAGAGATCTATAAATTGTAGAATACAGGAGCATAAACGTTTACCCGGCCTACCTCTCTTACAACCGGAGAAGGACATCATTCATTGTCACTGTCCTCACTTTCAGAACCATCCTCACTATCGGAGAATTCATTGCAATTGTCCTTTCCATTTGAGCAATCTATGCATTTGCAAACGCTGGTGCATGATAAATTCGCTTTGACACATGAACAACGATTGCTGGCACAGCCTTTTTTGCAGGAACACTCGATGTTTTCCAACATCCCATCTGGAGCAGGAGGCAAATCCATCCAATTTATGCTCACGTTACCATCCTCGTCAACCACCCAGCCATCCATGGTTAGTTATATCCGGACATTCGACTATAGAATTCAAAGCTTTTTGCCAAATTACTGCCTGATAAACCGCTCGTTGAATGTGCTTACCCAACGCATCTCTTGTGCATGGCATTTGATTTGTGCCGTATTTTCCAAGACTGAAAATTTTGAATCTTGCCTCATCAACTTTGTTCGAATTTTGTTGTTTATATAGACGGCACACGAATACCTCTAGCGCATTATCAAGTCCGAGTCTGGTGTAAAACAAGAAACAAAATTGGCAAATGATTCGTAAAGTTCAGGAAAATCATCAAACACTTTTAAGGTCACCTTCCCCTTTCCGTGAAAGGCACTAGTACTGTCGCAGCCTAAAAACAAATAATTCAACGCCTTGTAAAAGGTACTGATTGCTGCATTTAAGTTATATTGCCTGGTGTTTCTTTTTGGTCAAAACGCTATTTAAACTTAAGTCACGGAAGCTTTCGTTATTTTCACTTACGATTTGGCCAGAAAAAGTAAAATAGTAAATTAGTGGGTTTTGCCACGATATACGTGTATATGTAATGTTTTTGAAACTTTTTGTGAAATTAAGTGCGAAACGATACAATTTACTCCCCCCATCTAGCATATAAACAGTCTTACATATCAAGGTAAGAGAAGCGATTATTTCGAGTTTTATCTATCATTCCAATAAAAACATTTACAAAATATACAATCCAGTGAAAGCATGAAAACCAATAAGTGCGTTACACATACGCGATCCCAATTGATCATAAACTTCATTGATGTCAATAAGTCTTCTGTTGTTTGCAGAACCAGTGTCAAAAAATAGTGAAGATCTGATTTCAACCATATGGGCCGACATCAGAATAAAAACATCTGTGTCAGGGCTTCGGACCGTGACGTTGCATGCTGTGCATTGTAGAAGCATGTTGCGCATGCAGGATTAATCGTGTATCAGCCTCTTCATGGTTTGAATACAGCTCTGGGACACTTTCAATTTTCAGCATGTTATCACTTAAGGTATCAACGAAAAACTTGGGACAGTCGGCTCCATGCGTGAAAAAGGTGAATGCATGCTGTAGTATTCGTGCAAGATCAAGAGTCGCCAAATGTTGGAAAATAAATTGAATCAATGCTTCTTTGTTTTGGCCTAAAGACAAAAACTAGCTTATTGAACGGTCGAGGAACTTTTTGAGTTGCACCACCGATCCTGACCCGAGTGACACCCAATGCTGACTGATGGGTAAGTATCACATGTTTGAAGTCTACCCTATTTCCTTGAGCTTTCTTTGCAGATTGCTAAGATAAATTTTAAAGTATAGCAATTAGCGATAAGAATTTTTTTGCTATTTGAGAAAAAATAATATTGCCTAATTTTATGGGTATGCAATATTCCTATATGGAGCTACTTTACCATGTTTAGCCTTGCCAGATTTTCATAACCGTAATATCTCTATTAGGCCCCCTTCCAACAGCCCCCCCCCTTTTTTGAGATGAAGGGGGCTTAATAGAGAGATTACGGTGTATCACAAAAATTTAGCTGATCATCATGGACTTTGCAACTGATATAAATTAATGAAAATGGGAGTTTCAGCGATTACACGCTTCACACGAATCCCCCGTTTAACGCAGATTATTTAAATCATGGAGAAAAGCTTGTTGTGTAACAATTGTTACAATTCTTGCAACTGCAATTCCATCAATTGTATAGCAACCATGCTTTAGGTAGATCATTTGATATTATGTTACAAAACTAATATGACGTTGTTATTATAAGTTAAAATTATAAGTTATTATAAATTAGGGTTATTCAGTTCTAATTTAAAGACTTACCATTACCCTGGGTGCCAGAGGTTTTTTCCCCGCCTCGTCCGCCAGCCTCTCCCACCTAATCGTCCCCGTTATACCTACGAGCGTGGAAGAACCTCTGGCACCCAGGGTAACTTACCATGACAAACAAATCTGATTCTTTCTCACAACTTATGCACCTACACCAGACTTCTTGTTTTCCCGACCATCATCCGCGAGTGACAGACGTGTCAACTTCCTTCGTGGTGGAGCAACTTCACTGTCCGTTTTCTCTTGGTTGCTTTTACCAGATAGATGTTTCTCTTCCGCCGTTTTAAGCTTATTTTCGTCGCAAATTCTTTTGTAGCAGTTTTGATGGTAATACTATTGCAGATCCTCACACGTATTTGCAGAAAGAAATTTAGCTACGTCTTTGTCAGTAAATAAATTGTATGATTTTCGACAAATCTCCGATTTCTCGCCTTCTAGCTTAACCCATCTTTTTCGGCAACTTGTAAATTTTAATTAACGCTGGTCAGTAACTTGAGTGAGAGATTGTGATACATCGTCAAAATGAATAAAACATTTGCATAACTTTAAATTTATAATGTCAGCCATATTATTTTGCATTTGTAAGACAATTTCCGGGCGGCCACGTTGCCTGATCGCAGGCAAAAGTTCGTGTTGCCTAGGTGATAATACGAAGAGTGTTCAGAAATTCAAAATGGCGGCCAGTCACGGAGATAGAAAGTGATGTTAATTTTCTACTTATTGTGCACAATTGGGAATGGGGGATTGGCATTTCTGAACACAGGAGACTTAAATACATTAAACTATGAAATAATTTCTTAGCCTCGCAACATGTGCAACGAACTCGAACGAAAGGATGCAACAGGTGACGGCCTATTGCGATTTAGGCCCTGTCCACAAGTTTTCAAATCGATCCGTTTTCATTTTTATGAAAACGCAGGAGGGAACGTTTTGCATCCACACCAGCGTTTTCGTGTCGTTTTCGAACGATTTGGTCCACCCACACGAAAACGCTGAAAACAATGAAAAACGCCCTGGCTTGCAGTTGTCCTGTCAAAATCTAGCACGTGGAGACAACAAACGGCTGAGGAGAAGAGTGTAAACAAAGAGATCTTTGTATGGACAGATGATTTGCTGCTAATTAACGTATGGCAAATGACTAGAGTGTTTTGGTTTTATCCAGCAAAACCGCTACTCTTCAGAGCAGTCTGAATTATGACAAGTAGTATAGTAAGTAGGGCTGCGAGCTCAATCGACCTCAACCGTGAGTATAAACACCAAAACGTCACCAAATTTGGCCAAGTCGCGACTCGACAAATTTGGCGATGTTTTGGTGTTTATATTCACGATTGACGTCGAATAAGCTCGCAGCCCTACTTACTATACTACTACAGCGATCGTTAGTCAATCTAGACATCCCTCCCACGTTTTCTACTAAATTGATGTCAAACACACGCGAGACAACACCAAATCACTATTTTGACGAAACACGACACGCTTCGTCAAAATTTAGAGAAAGTTTTGTGTCGCCATTTTCGCATTTGTGTTTGACAAGCTATGACTGACGCGCTCTACCATTGTTTCAATTCACGCGCGAAAAAAAGCCACTAGATTTTGATTCTAGTGACGATGTTTAATAAATTTCAACGAGAAAGCCACTAGAGTCTAGTGTTAAATAGATTTCACATGCGAGTGCTGTACCTGCTATACGAATCGAGGTCACCTGTCGATGTTGCTAACAACAACATTCCATTACGAATAGCAACTACGACTTTTTAAAAAAATATTTTCACTTTTAAAAAATGTTTTCACTTTGAAAAAATATTTTCGTTTTAAAATATTTTTTTCAAAAAGTTGTGGTTGCTATTCGCAATGGAATGTTGTTGTTAGCAACACACCACATGCAACCACCTGCTGTCGTGCTGACTATAAGAGAAGAATCGCAGTGTTTGAAGAAGGAGTGAGGACCACCATGCTAAGACTGTCTTAACTTTGAGCGTACTCGTTAAATCGTACACTATAAATATCGTGAATAAAAAACTGTTGTGTGAATGGACTCGCGCGGTTGTTATGAAGCCACCTGCTAGCATGCAAATTAGTCCGCCCGCTCGCTATTTTCAGTGTTTGTCGTCGCACTTCTGAAATGGTGGTCGTACACATATTTTGACGTTGTGATTCCTCCCGACAACAAGCCCAAGAAAGGCACGTACGGTGTCACAATCGCGACAATGCTCTCGACGTCTTTTTTTAATAGCGGGTCTTTTTGCAACTCGTCGTTTAGTTCGTCAGGATTTTCAATAGCGTTCAACCCGTTTAGTAAGCTAGCGAATTTGCTGATTAACAAGTCGGTGAGAAAAGCGTTTGCAATCTCCATTCTCTTTAACTCATATTGGCGCCATATCTTGTCGATAACCTTTGCGGACGCTTTTTTAATGTGCGCTTCAGATTGACTTACCACACCATCGCCAGACAGTCTAATAAGCTCGGCTCTCCTAACGTCAATGTCGTCAGTGTCCACAGTTGAGGTACTAGCGGCTTGGGTCTCCTCAACTAATTCCTCAATCGTAGGGTCTTCCTCACTTTTGCGTTTTACCATCACGCTATTACTTATACCCATATTTTATTGCGGAATAACAACTTCATGACTGTATGGATAACGCAGTGAGATTTCAAGTCTAGCGTACTTATTATTTTTTAATGCGGTCACAATCGCCGACGATTTTTCTCTGCTAATGTTTCCAAGGTAATCGTCGATAACGACCTTCATATCACTCCTACTTGGGCAGTAGAAGCAAACGAGCTTACTAATATTTTCTCTGTACGGTTTTGCGATCGACGTCAGTTGTTGTGTGATGACAATAACGCTCAACATAAAATGTCGCGCACTAAAAGCCAAGTTGACCAATTGACTAGTCCTATTCTTGACGTCCTGCCCACTTGCACAGTCGTCCAACACAATCAGAGTGTTAGTGCCTTTAAAAACATTTGTTACACACTTGAGAACAGCGTCGACACTGTCTTGCGCGCAGTCTATCGCTAACACGTCGGGGTCGCGCACATATTTCCAATCTTGATACGCTTTATTCCACTCGAAAGTAGGGCAAATCAACACAATGTAGTCAAATTTGCTACAATACTCAGATTCCAATGTTTCCAACAAATAATGCGTCTTACCACAAGCTGTCATACCAACAATTAGCATATTAAACGGAGTCTCCATTAACTCACGTTTGATTTAATACTGGATTGACTGCAACCCATTGTTCATAAAGTTGACCAACCCATCACTTATCACAAACACCCTGCACATGACATTTGCAGTCGTCGCTTTCTTAGTGATCTCAAGAAGCACACCGGATTGTGTGTTTACAATGTTCTTGCCAGTGGCGACATTGCGATTATCTTGAACACTCCTCAAGTCGATGACTAATGCAAAGCCGTCTTTATAGAACTTCTGTATGGTCATGAACTGAGCGTGTTCTTCACCCAACCCAAACAGTCGCTTCGCTTCTGCGTAGAACTTCGACTTTGGGATGCCTTGTGAGTACACACTATTTGGCACACCTTCAATTGTGACTCTAACACTATCAATATTTGGGTAAAGAAACTCCTCGCTGTCTGTTCGCACCTTATTCGTGAATAGCAACACAATCGCCTTCATGCTTTTTCTTGGAAGATTAATGTTTTCATTCACAATGGTCGTGCCTTTGTCCCATTCGGTGCTTTTCATCAACGTGACGTGCTCATATGACAAACTACGACCACTTGCATAGCCCGACGCTATTTCGTCAGCGAGCTCCTGGTTATCAATCGCCTCATACTCAAGCTCGAGGTTCTCCAGAGTGTATCCGCCCACAGCGCTACCGGATTGCGCCACCATGATGTCTGTGGCCTTCGGAAGTGTGATCACATACTGCAAGTTGTTGTTCATGCTAAAAGGAGCGTACAACCCGTGGTCATTCATAATCTTACCAAGCTTAATCCGCTGTTTCGTTCCAATCACACCAAACATTAACGCGTCACTAACTTTAGCAACGTTCCCACTCGTCGCACCACTGTCATCCTTAGAAACTAGCTTTCTCAAGTTCTCACCACCAATACCATAGTCAATCATTTGGTCTCGCGCAGTAACACTTTCCCAAAGGTCGCGATAAACACCAGTGTAATTTTCCCCATTGTTGTCATACACAGTCTCCCCAGCTAGTCTCACAACAAGTTTCTCAACCAACAACTTGCTAACATTATTCAAGAACCAGCTTTTGGCGTTTGCGTTCTTAAAGTCAAACACTAGACCCAACGATCCAGGCACCAAACAGCTACTAACCTTGAGCTTAGGTATATCAATGTAAAGTTCCTCGCCAGGACTGACCTTATTAGGGTTCAACGTGATCACGTGCTGCGTTCTCGCCCCTCTTATGACACCCATGGTCGCTCGTCTAAAACCGGGGCTCAACTCTGCTGACGTGACGTTCATATACTTTACATATGTTTTATCATCTTCGAAGCTGAGACCCTCGAAGCTGAGACTACCGTTTTAGCTTGTAATAATCATAAGCAAACCACGCAAGTACCACCGCGAGTACCCACAGATTCTGAGCCAACCATGCGAGACCCTTCGCGCCCAACGTCAACGCGTTGTGAACTAAATTAGCCAATCCAACAGCCCATGGACCCATCTTCATTATCGCGTTCTTAACAGCTTGTGCGAACGATCTCGTAGCCATAGCACCTCTCATAACAGCGGATCTACCAGCGATAATAATCGTTGTTATGATTCCAGCCACTGAAATTGATACAGCGCTCAACCCGACTACATTTTCTTTAGCCCATTCCTTAAATCTCTGAAACCTGTCAATGTCGACTTCCTGCTGCTCTCTAACCTCTTCTATTTGTCTCTGCTCAATAGTTCTGTCTCTGGCTTGCTTGAGTCCTGACTCTCTTTCAAACAAACCAGCGTGCTCTCGCTCTTCGTCGGGCGTGAGACCAGTTTGGTTAGTTTTTTTATCAAGCTTTGCCAATCTCCCACTCGTCTCATCTATCGTCTCTTGAAAGTGGTCTACCTGCGCTTGCAACGCACCATCGTCACCTGTTCTTGACTCAGGCACCACACTATCGCTTGGATTAACCACACCACTCAGATCACGGTTCTCGTCTGGTGTTAGCCCAGGTATGTCGACATAGCCCACTTTTGTCTCAATTACTGGGAAGCTATCTGGGACTACTTCTGTTGTGACAGCTGTTGTCTCTGTACTCTCAGGGATTTGACTAACTAACTGTTTGAACTGCTCAATCGCGTTTTTACTACCCGCATCTCTACTGTAGACCAAGCCGTTTTTCCCAGGTATTAGAATTCGTTTGGGTACTCCATATTTACCATCTTTGTTTATCGGTTTGAAAAGAATAGCCCCTGAGTCCGTAACCTGCGACCTGTTGACTATTTTCCTTGACGCGTCGTCTTGGCCGAGTGCCTTTTTGCTCAATTTACGTATTCTCTTGTTTAGTATCTTGATTCTTTTTACGTTGTCTTCTGTTGGCTTTTTGTTGAACGCTTTTAGCTCGCCCAGTCTTCTCTTAATTTCCTCCTCCTCTTTAAAAGCTATACTGAAACTTACGTCATCGACGTCACCATACGACCCCTGTTCAACAAACACTACTGTTGGGACTTCTGTGTTAGTCCCCCTTATTGTCACCGTCTTACCATCATCAGTGTCAGTGAACGACGTCTCTGTTTCTCGAGACCTTCTATCCAGTTCGCCCTGCAATCTATTCGCTCTCTCATTCAATTTCTCATACTCGACACGTTCGATGTGTGGTATATCGTCGTCGGTGTATATTTTCTCAATTGAATTTATACGTTTAGTGAGTTCTTCAAGTTCGGCGTTTATTTGATCATCAGTGTAAGCTCTACCAAGGTTCTCCATCTCAATCTCGTCAAAAACTTCCCCACCTTCAGCCATATTACATTAGCTCACATTTTGAACGTCACTTTCCGGCGTCCATAAGTTACGTTTGCTTTTAGTTTAAATAATTGTACGCAAGCCACGCGAATGTCACCGCAAACACCCACAGATTTTGAGCTAACCAAGCGAGGCCCTTTGCGCCTGTCACCAGCGCGTCATAAACTAAGTTCGCCAATCCAACAGCCCATGGACCCATCTTCGTTATCGCATTTTTAACAGCCTGTGCAAACGACCTCGTGACCATAACGCCTCTCATAACATTAGACCTCCCAGCGATAATAATAGTTGTTATAATTGCAGCTATTGCAATCGCTAAAGCGCTAGACCCAACCATATTTTCTCTAACCCATTTCTTGAACTTCTGCAACCTGTCAATGTCGACTTCCTGCTGCTCTCTAACTTCCTCCATCTCTCGCTGTTCAATAACCATGTCTCTAGCCTTTTTAAGTCCAACCATTCTCTCAGCTAGATCGATGAACTCTTCATTCTCCGCAGTCGTGAGGTCCTCTCTGTCAAGCTCCGCTATTCTTTTGCTCGCTTCGTTTATCGAGTCTTGAAAATGGTCTGCTCGTATTTGCAATGTGCCAGTGTCGCCCACTCTCGACTCAGACATCACATTCTCACCCGGATTGAGCGTGCTATTCAGCTCGCGGTTCTCGATTGGTGTTAGTCCAGGTATGTCGACATACTCTGCGTGTGTGGTGTCTAACAATGGCGCACTCCCCGCAACGTCTTCACGATCTCTTACGATGTCATTAACCCGCGTTGTAATATCGTTAAAATCCTCCCTCATGTGTTGACGAAATCTTACATCACGTTCACGCCTCAGTCCACTCTCCACTCTAATTAGTCTAATTTTCTCATCGACTGTGACGTTCGGATCGTTCCGAGATAGTTTGCGATCTTGAGTGGCTTTTTCGAGACTATACTTTAGTTTGTCGTCAGTGACATCTTTGTATTCGTCAGATCTCTCCATCTCAAAGTCGTCGAAGCTACCTTCAGCCATATTACACTAGCTCACATTTTGAATATCGCTTTCTGGTATCCACGAATTATGTTTGCTCTCATAACCCAACCATTTAACCAGCGCCATCTTCTCCCCTCTGACTTTCTTTCTTTTCAACACCTTTTCAACTCTGTACACATCATCACCAGGTTTCTTATTAACCAGCGATAATTCCTGTTCGTAAAATTTCCCAATAATCTGTTCACCGCTTATGTCCTCAATTTCATACACATTCGGATCACCACGAATAACCTTTACCACTTTAAACAGCTCTTCAGTGAAGTTGGCTTCATAGCCCTTTGTGAACACGCTCTTGTATTTACTAATTCTCACTGATTGACCAACTCTAAACTTTGGCAATGGGTTGTCTGCAAATTGGTGACCAAACAAAGTGGTCCACACTTCGCCTTCGTTTGACTTATCGACATCCTTCGGCTTCATCATAATGCTTCGATTCACGTTGCTATTGTAATTGTCCACAAATTTATCCAAAGCGTCAATCCACTTGTATGTCCCACGAGCGTAAAAGTACTTCCACATAATACTCTTGAGACTTCTATTAAAACGCTCAACAACAGCGGCCTTTTTATCACTCTTAGTGCTGAAATATTTAACGTCACGCTCTTTCAGCAAACTTTTCACACCAACGTTGTAGAATTCAAGTCCATCATCAAATTGCGCTAACTTAGGCATGGCTCCAAACCGATCTTCAAAGTCAACCAACAATTTTCCAACAGCCTTAGTCATGTTCTTAGTGTCTTTTCTATAAACTGCAATACCAAAAGCGTATCTACTCAATATTTCAATGCCTGTCAATATCCAATAATAACCGCCATTCTGTTTTGAATACTTACTCATGTCCACTAAGTCCATTTGGAGCTCCTCACCAAGAAACCCAACAAAAGTCGCGCGGAATTTATGTCTTCTCACAATAGGTTTGTACCTAGTGTAAGTGTCCTGCGCTGTCAACCATTCTTTCACTGTTTTTCTAGTTACTTTCAATCCGTCTCCCAATGCACTTTGATACAACCTCTCTGCGCCACTGTACCCCGTCTTGGGACTATAGTAAATGTCTCTCAACCCTTGCTCTGTCTCCACACCAAGCTCCATATAATTCACACAATATACAGTTCCAATAACACCGCGCCAATTTTGACACCGCCGTTATTTGGCTTGACACGAAACGTCATACTTGAGTAAACACCTTTTTTAATGCCCACCTTTGACTCAATGTCTACATGGCGTTGCACTGACCCTTTCAATGACTGTTCGGTAGGTATTGGCAACGTTGTGATCACATCGCTACGCTTCCCATCAATACCCACATTACTTTCCGTTTCAACAATGTCACACGAAACTTCTATGTACTTCAGGCCTCTATACATGTCGACCTCGTTTGGGCTAGTGTGCCACTGTAAGTCATTCTGAATCACCTTACCCTTCGCGAAACCAAGTAGAGGCCCAAGGGTGTCTAACACAGCTGAACTACTAACCTTGACCCTACATTTGCCTGTGGGCACTAGTTTCTCTATCTCAAGATCCACCTTAAGCTCGCTAGACTCGTGTTTCAAGACTTTGACCAATGCGTCGAAGCTAAAGTACCCTTCACCCACTTTAATCTTTTTAAAAGAGCCAACCCTAGAGTTATCCAACGTGAAGACCTGAATGCTGTCGTCGTTTGTTGTGTTATGGTAGTCCCAAAACACAGTGGCTGTCTTGACCACAATGTACGGGTTATCGTGTATGACCATCATCGCGTTGTCAAAGGACACAACTTTTTCCGCACCTTCAATGAGTACCGTCAACTTTCGCGTCATGTATAACATACAGTATATTATATGCAGAAAGCCCTTCGCAACTACTATGGAAAGCACTACGAACGTGCGATGGCGAACACATCGAAGGCTACACACAACGCGAAGGCAGACCTCATCAAAAAGTACCCACACGCTACTTTAAGCAAATTCGAGTTCTATCCAAATATCTCGCAAGATGGTGAAATCATGAGTGTCGACGTGTATTTCAGAGACAATGACATCCTCAGCACAGACATAACCAGCGCAACCTTCAAAAATGATAAAAACATGTGGAAGTGGCTACACAATAGCAAGTTCCCAATAATATGGCAAGGTGGTGGAGCTATCCAACCACTGCCAAAAGGTCATAAGAACCACTGGGGGCTTTGGGATGGCTATCCAACAGAAAATGTGTTGAATTATCCAGTGAATAATTTCAAAGTTTTCGTTAACCAAAGTAGTTACTTCATGTCAAAGCTACCAGTCCTACAAATCACTACGTCAAAGACAAAATCAGAGTGGGATGACAGCGAGTCTTACTATCGCGTTGTGTTTGCGACGTATTGTGCGAGTTTCTGTTGTGGGGTGTCACTGCAACATTTATCAGTGTCACAAGAAGTTCACCCCGTGGTCACAAGTGTGATGAGATTTCATTTGTACTTCACCATTAGAAGACTTCTCAGAAGAATGGAGGGTGGTGAGACCATGAAATCAATAAGTAGAGAGTTCAACGCTTATGAATTGTATGGTAAGATTTCCAAGATCCCCAGAAGGCACTACTACCAGAATAAAGTCCTGAGCGATGGCACTTTAGGCGAATCCAGAGTCTTCACACTCAACGACGTTCAGAATGATTACAAACGATACGTCGCGCGATTGTCAGATGGTTTTACCAACATTGGGCTGCAATATCTAAATCAGAGCATAGAGTCCTTTGTGTACTCCACACTTGGTGCGCAAGCGAGAACACGTGTATCAGTCGTTGGTGGTTCTGCGGGAAGTCTAGAGACCCAACAAGAATTCCGCAAGTTGTTTTCTGACAGTGTTATACAGTACGACGTATCGACATGGATTCTCAACATGAATAAATCGATTAGAGACACCAACGTTGTCCAAAATCTCGCAGTGTCGCCAAGTACATGGTTAATGCCAAGCAACGTGGTGATTCTCAAGAATAAAATCGCCGGGTACAACAACTTATTAAAGATTGCCACAGAGTCCATGAGATTTGGAGTGAACACTCGCTTGAATGCAACAATACCTAAAAAAGTCCACCAAGAAAATGTGGTGACTAACTTAGTAGCGCCAACGACTGTGAAGAGAAAAGCTCACCAAGAAAGTGTGGTGGTGGTACCAACGACTGTGGCTAAAAAAGTTTACCAAGAAAACGTGACACCACTTCCTGTGAGAAAAACAGTGGCCACCACCACAAGCGAGTCAGACACGACAACGCTGGCGATAATCTTAGGGTTCTCAGCAGTCTCTGGCTATCTACTAACCAAATACACCTTGAAGTAGTAATGAGCCTAAACTATGGGTATGAGTCTGACGACCCTCACGATAAAATACTAAAGAGAACGAAAAGGCATCTGGACGAAGATCCCAAATTAAGTGCGACTGGTGGAAGGATGTCTGGAATAATAGACATGCAAGGCTCAGCGATAAAAAACGTAGCAGACCCAGTCGATGACTCAGACGCTACCAATAAAAGAACTCTAGAACAGCTACTATCAGGTTTCCTCAAGAGTCAGTCCTATAATGTTGTGCTCGACTTCAACGTTAGCACACACGCCTTGAAAAACGTGGAATTTCACACCAATGGTTCAAACAAAGTGAAAGCCATTGGTGAAACAAGTAAATTAGTGCAAAACAACCCGACTTATGGTCCTATTATCGGCATCAGCAGTGTAAGCCAAAGTTTTCTATCACCTGTGTTAACACCAATCCCACTTGAGTCAGGTCTCCATTTTAACTGCCCCAGTATGCAATGGTGTGATCTCTCCATTTTTGTCGTAGTGAGGTCACCTACTCGCACCGCTGGATCAAATTGGGAGACAATTATATCAAACGACGACGGTCAGTGGGATAAGTTCATAGGGTACAAGACTGGTATGACTAATGGACTCGCGTATGGTGGTAGCATCCCAGCAATGGAGAGCATATGCACTATTCCGAGTAGCATTGACATAAGTAAAACGCATATGATATCAATACACTGGCAAATGGACAATTCACACGTCAGGGTCAACAACGTTAAGTCAGCCGACTCAGACTTCGTAGCGAATATGAAAAAGATAGGCACACCCTACGGAACGATTTTTGGAGTACATCGACCAAGAATACCACTCGCACCTTACGCGTACCCATCGTTGATAGAATTCTACGGTGTGAAAATTGTGAGTGGTTACATGACAAACCGAGACATCATAATCATGGGTGGAGAAATGATGAAGGAATATGGTGTAAAGTAAATGGGAGCATGTTTTTCGAGACCTCATGAAATATATAAAATAAATAAGACGACTGATCACATGTTCAAAGCTGGTGGATCATTTGGTCGCGGTGACGTTACTCTCGAGCTCCACGCTGAGATTGGTATGAGGTCTAAAAAGACTTACGGCGAACCTATTATGTTACCAGAGTCAGACACTGTGGGAGTGGTAGGAGACGTTACCTAAGTTAAAATGGGTTGGCTTAGAAAGCTGGTTCGTAACATTAGAAACTTTTTCAGACGATGTAGAAAACTGAAGACTAATAAAACACACCTGCTGCATTGGTACACAACAAACCAGATCTATAAAAAACCCGACACCTATGTCGAGTAGTCTTTTTTTGCGAGGCTATAGTAATGGCAACCAACTCAGTGCAATTATTTGATGGTCACCAAATCACGACGGTTAATCACAACGGTGAAATATGGTTCAAAGCAAGAGAAGTCGCAAGTGCTCTAGGTTACGCTCGACCAAAAGATGCAGTCAACGACCACGTCGAACCTGATTGTAAAACGAAGATAGAGCAGGCCTCGTTTATCAACGAACTTGGGGTCTACTCACTAACGTTCTCAAGTAAAATGGAGCGTGCGAGACACTTCGGAAGGTGGGTGCACTCGGAAGTCTTACCAAGCATTAGAAAGGGTTTAGCTGACGTCGGTCTCAAACACAATCAGTTTAAAATGATCACTGAGTTCGATCTTCACACGAAAGTCGTTGGTTTTCTTAGGAAATACTATCCAGAAGCTATTTTGATAGCTGCTTGTGGTGAAAATCAAGACACTTCAAGTAAAAGAATAAATTCGTGGAAAAAAGGCTACCAACGCGGGACGCCTGACTTGATTATTGCCAATGCAAACCGACAGCATAGCGGGCTTGTGATTGAGTTCAAGAACCCGGGTGGCACAGGTAAGACGTCCAAAGAGCAAGACTCTCTGCTACTCAGATACAAATCCGCTGGGTATCTAACGTTGTTGTGCGACTCGTACGACGACGCTATTACCACAGTAATAAAATATTTCTTTGACGTTGGGTTTCAGTGCTCTCAGTGTTTTCGTAAATTTAAAAATAAATCAGCGTTGAGTAACCATGAGAGACGTTATTGTAAAGAGACTTTTTAGACAGTGAGTAATAAGTCGAATTAGCACTCGTTCTCGTTGTTGAGACGACGTTTGAAGCGACAACTGCTCTAGCATTTTTTAAAGACGTTTTTTAACTCGATAAAAATATCTGCGAAACTTTCTCTCTTTATCTCACAAACCTTCTGACCACTGTGTGAAAAAATGTTTCTATGAGAGATTGGACGCTTCATGTGACCAATGTCTAAATTTAAAAAAGTGGGGTGTCCGAGAACACCCTTAATTTTGCGTGGAAGGATGATGACGTCTGCACACTGCTCTGTATTGCTCAGCACCGCCAACAAACGATTGTCCTGGGTTGTATCTCCAATTGAATGGTGCTTCAACAGTTGTTCCATCAGTGTCACGACAAACAGCGCAGTACGCTTTTAGAAATGTGATGTCGTCCGCTACTGGGAACAGTGTGTCGAGCTCACCAAGTCTTTTTAAATGCTCTGTTGTTATGAGACCACAAATAATGACGTGAATGCCGGCTTTGACATATTCGCGAATAATTGGGAGTAGATCAGAGTACCAATGGCCTTCATCAATTCCGATGACGTCGTAATCAGCTATCTCGGGAGGACTCGGAAGGTTGGTGATTAACTTCGCAGGTAAACTGTCTGATCCGACAACAATGGTCTGACGATGTGTGGAGAACGCGTGGTCAGTTCGCCTAGTGTCACCTGTGTTGTTCATGTAGAGGACTTTGAGCCCTGATTTACTTAACGTGAGTAACCTACGGAGAGTCGTTTTTCCTGCGAACATGGGACCAATCACGATTTCTAGTTTACCGACTTTTCTCATGGTTACTATACCCTCAGAGAAATATTTTTTATTGTGGTGGAAACCGTTGCTCGTTGTTGAATATCCGCTGAAGCTCTAAGTTTTCAAGATGAGTCTTCGAGCTCTCATGTCTCAAGCGATACAGTGAGTCGTTGGTGGCCACACCGCATGGGTGACAGGTGTACACGCTTTCACCTCTCGCAAAGCGTCTGTGGGTGGGCGAGAGTACGTGGTCCCTGATGTCGTCCGCACCCAGTATCTCATTACACCCCACCTTGCAAACGTGAACGTCGCGGTTTGCAGCGAGCTCTAGCCACGCTTTGGCTTTGGTTGGGCATGGTTTCCACATAAGGGTCGCTAAGAACACTTCGAGGAAGTTACCGAGTAATGTAGCGTTGGACTCACGAGGGTTGTTCAAGTAGACATCACTCGCTAACATAAGGTATTTGAATGGTGAGTAACACCACACAGGGATTATGCTAGCTAATCTGTCAGCAAGCTCGTTGGCTCTCTCCTCCCGAAGATCGATCCAAGCGTCGAGAAGATGCCTAGTGCGGTTGACCTGAGAGCCAAACCGTTTTGGTAACCCTCCGTCAGGGTTGAGGTCAAGGAGTGGTGAGCATATTGAGAAGTACTCGTTTAAGACCTTGGGTCCAGGGGCGTCTTGTGGGGTAGACACACTGGTAAAGGCCGTTCTAAGCATGTTGGCAATATCTTCTTCGCTAACCTCTCGGGCTTGAGTCATTATGTTATACTCCCAGAAAAAACCCTAATTTTTTAGTGCGTTTGGTCTGGAACTGTGAGATACCTGTGAGGTCAACTGTGAGACACCTGTGAGGTCAACTGTGAGTAAGATAACACGTGATAGTGTATTAGATGGTTGAAGACCCACAGACGGCTGTTGAAGCGAAGATCACGGCTGATGTGAAAAGTGTTAAGGTGAAGGACCCAAAACGCGTCGCTGCTGGTAAGAAGTTGGCTGAGATATCGAAAGCCGCGAAAGAAAAAAAAATGCGTGAAATGATAGTCAACGAAGAACAGGGTAGTGAGTGGAGCTATGGTTACATTGTTGGAACACTTGGTGTTATCATTGCTGCTGCTTCATTGTGGTACACAATTAGCAATGAAAAAGAGACACAACTGGAACCTGTGAGCACTGTGGTTAGCGCGTCAGAAAATCGTAGAACTTGTCGTCCAGCGTTAGACACATTTGATTCTTGAACAAAACACACGACAATGTATATGACTGCGATCGATCGAAAAGAACTTATGAACGAACTGTACGACGCGCTACTTGTCACGACTGGTGCTGTGGTAGTGAGTATGATTTCTAAAAAGGCTTTGGGAGAACCATTGGGAACACCAGAGACTGTGAAAGGTACAGTGAAACTTGCTGCGGCTGTTGGTGCAGGAACGCTGTTAGTAAAATGGGCGCAATCGAAAAAGTGGATACCGACAGATCCATTCAAATCAACGTAAGTTAATGGTGAGTGTTGTGGCTGGAGGGATATTTAATGCAGTGGCTTTTGCAGGCGCTGGCTTTATGTTCTCAAAGTTTAACCACTCAGGCTATGAAGCTGAGATGAAAAGACATAACCATGCGTTGGAACAGCTAGCCAGCGCGAAAGAAGTGTGGTATGAGAATGAAGTCGCTAAGAAAGATAAGATCCAGCGTTTACGACAACGGCTCTCTGACGCTAATGCTGACATCAATGACACAAACCACGCGTTGGAAGAACTTAGAAGCGTAATGACCATACGGTACAGCGGACGAGTGTTCACTGACCTCCCGAGGGTTGCGGATTACAACCAACCGAGTGCGGAAATGAAGGAATACCAATTATTGTTTGTTAGCGCGCTAGGTTTGGGTAGTGGAATAGCGGCGTGGGTACTAGTTCGGTGAAAAAAAAATGTTGGAGTAGTATAAGCGATGGACAAACTTATGAGGCAGATGAGCTACGGCTACACAATTGACGAAATCGTGAGTGAGACGCAAACTGAGTGTGGAGACACCTTCAGAATTTACTACTGCTCGGATTGTGACGTTGTGAAACATGTGACTGACTGCGGTGGGTACGCGTGTCCAAAGTGTGGCGACACCGAATGGGGTTACACTCAGAGTTACAGCGACATGAGACTCACGCGACTAAAAAGCGTTCACAAACGGTCTTGGTGGATGGGGAGGAGACTACGGAATGTTGTGAAGGGTGAGCACCTTGAGTTGATAAAAGAGGACTTCCTGAAAGTTGTCAATGTGCTGCACTCATGCAATTTGATCAAGGGTAGAAATGTCAGCAGATATGGATACTACATTATTAGGTTGTGTCATAGAAGACGAGTCAAGACACTCAAGAAGGTGTCAGACCTCAAAGACGGGAAGGTGAAAGACTTGTTCGACGATAATTTGTTTGGGGTGGTGTACCCAAAGCTAGGATGGTGCGAAAGTGGCGACAATTATTACGACGAGTGGTTTAGGAAAAAAACAAGTGTAGTATATAGAAGCCAATGAGTCGGACTGCGAAAAACCCACTGACAAAAAGACGGGCGCATAAGACGAGTGCAGCCGTTGTCAATTCACTAACAGATGAAGCGACCAACGTTCACGGCTTCTTTAGAGATCAAGAGGGACAACCTGTAGCCCAAGACCTCACACCGTCAACACATTTGTTGGATCGAGCACTGAGAGGGTTCACAAGGTCTTATGGAGTCGAGGTAATTGACGACAGAGACATCAATCAGGTAAATGGTAGTAGAAGTGCTGTCACTAACCTTTTGAGACGTGAACTAGGTGAGACCAACGGAATGAAAGTGGTGGAGACAGTCAAGGTCACTTTTGAGAAAGTTTTAGAACTCAATAAGACCACGTACAAAACTGCCTACTTTAACAGCGAAACGTTCGTCGTCATTAACGAGCATGACATCGAGGGTGTTGCCAATCGTGGGTCGGAGCAGATTTTGACGCGGATAGCTGGGTGGTTATCTGAGGGGTCTGGATGGACTATCGACAAAATAGATGCGCACTACGTCAACGTCGCTATTTACAGACCTTTGCATGGGAGTAGCTACATTGTGTTGCCAAAGGAGCTGCGCAACAGTATGAAGGGCTTGATAAACGTAAATAACGATGATGACAACAGAAATCCCCTCATGTAGCGATACATTGTATAGTTCCGCAACAACGGGAGCCAACTCAATCGCAAACAGTTTGAGAATCTTGTTGGGAATTCCATCCGGGCCTGGAGCTTTCTTAACTTTGATGGAGAGAAGGACCTTCTGAGCTTCCCATGGTGTAACAAAGAAATCGTCAGGAATCTCTGTGGTATTCACAGCTATACTAGAGACATCACTAGGTGTTAAAGGGTCAAACTGCGATGTCAGCCCCACAAAAAAGCAGTTGATCTTCTCAAAGTGATTGAATGTTGTCAATATTTGTACCGTCAATCAGCTGGCTAAACCAATAACCCTCGCTGGATGAAACACCGGACAGTCCTTTGACTTCCTTCCACCATCTGCCAATATTAGACTCCTTCAAATTTCTAACTTTGGAATTATAAAAGGCCTTTTTGCAATGCCTGATCGACCACTGCACTTTGTTACGCCAAAGTCTAAATAACGGCGAGTCTTTGCCAAATTGGGAAAGACATTTTTGCCTTCCGGCGATCATGGTCTTGATACTTGAACTCAACCAAGCTTTATCACTATCATGAGTGTTGGAAACCCTTGAAGGCAGTAAATGTTCAATAGCTTCAGATAGTATTCGATAAAAGTAATCCCACTTGTCTTGGCATGATTCGATATGATGGAAAGTGTCCCATTGGAATGAAGTTATCCACCTACCAAATGCCATAATGGCACTCTCCCTTGTGTCACATGTGGCCACAGTTCTTTTAGAAGGCCTTTCGAGCGGGGCATTCGGTCGGATGAGAACGCAGTAGTGATCACTAGCCCCAAGTTTAGGCAACTGCATTGGTGGGACTGATAACATCTTAGGGAGGTTAGTCAAACACCAGTCGAGAGTTCTACTGTCACGTGTCAGAACCTTGATAATTTGTGTCAAACCGCACACACATCTGATGGTAGTGGGAGAGATCTTAGTGGAGTTGGGGTTGAAGTCACCACATATACGAATCCACATTCCCTTGGATATGATTATAAAGATTGTCGTTGTTATCAACAGTAGCTTGCATAATCCGAATACCATTCGATTTGGGTAATCCGAATACTTCAAAGGATTAAATCCGAATATTATCAAGTAGATTTGGGTAATCCGAATACTATTAAACATACATCGAAGCAGCGAGCATCAAAGCAATCATCGCCAGAGGGCGGCGGAGCTCTGGGTACGAGAATGGTTCAGTTGCTTTCGCGAGAAGTCTGGGATGGACAAAATCTGATTTTTTCCAAATTAAAATTACGTTTTTCGGTGTTTCATTTTTTCTTTATTTTCTTAAATTGTCGTCTGGTTATGGTTTTGGTATATGGCTTTTTTATATGTGTTTTGTGCTGGGCACTACTTATATTTATTATACAAAGAAAATTCGTTTGACAAGTCTTAGACCACACCGGAATAACTTTTTTTATAGTGCGCACGTTTCATACGCTTTTGTTGTGATATCATCATGGTAAGCGGGATGAAATCCGCTCATACAAACGCGAGCCAGTAACCAGAACGCTTACCGTATTGAAGCCCCTTAAAGACTATGGCGCCGCAAGATGACGAAGATAGCGAAATTTTCGTCTGTTTACACTTCAAAGGATAAACTGTAGTGCTTTCTGCTAACCTCTTGTCACCCGGTGAAATTATACCTATAAATTATAGCTTTTAAACGCAGTACTACAACTATAGCCTGCAAGCTATGGAATGCCATGTATCCAAAAATTATTTAGCGTAAATTATATGATTCATATTAAATTTCTTTAAATGTCATTTACAAATAGTTCAAAAACGTTTGATTCATTATTTGAAATAATGTAGACAGAAAAGCCACTATATATCATACCATGAAATACAAGTCTACTCATGGTTTGATGTTATGCAAATTGACAACAAGTTCATTATATCAAATAATGACGCGCGTAATAACTTGTGGTTTGATATAATGTCAACGCCATAGTATCGTTATATCAAACCATGACCGCTATTAAACTTGTTCGCCATGTGTTCAAATGAAGCATCTACCGTGATAGTCATTATATCAAACAATGAGGTGATAGCGCAAACATATAAAATGAAAGTGGAACAAGGAAAGCATTATATCAAATAATGTTGCATGACGTGCCAAGAGTCGAAAAAATATATCAAATAATGTTATTAGACCTATGGGTCCAAAAACGCATCCGGTAGGAGAATGAGAACTAACGAAAATGAGAACTAACTAAACGTGACAATTTCACTGCTAGACAGATATTCACAGTGCGTCAGTTTGCTTCTTCCGCCTTCGATCACCAAGTTTTTCAAATATGTTTTAAAAGTAACAGGGTATTTATCATGGCGACCAACGAACAAGACATTGCGGCTGCCATATCAAGAGCCGTGGCAGGATCAGTGTTGAGTTTGGTATTGTCGCAATGTTCCAACAGCCAGGTGTGTATAGATGTCACATGAAGAGTTGACTATATTGTGTTACTGCGGTGTTATTTTCACAAAACAAACGTGATAAGCACACAGAAATAAGTTCATATCGATCTTCTCTACACATTATTTCAATATCGCTAGGTTTGTGCGCAAATATAACAAATGAAAGATAACAAATTAATATTCAGCAAAAGGAAGGTTTTAAAAAATATATAGTTTGAGACATGGAGTTTGTTGGATTCCTTCAAAAGCGCTCTCAGGAATTAAAAATATCCCAGGGGAGCATGATCGCACATAAATTATTTCGGGTCAATCTCGTTCCCATAGCCTTCGCCGCGCCTCTGGGAACGAGATTGATCCGGGTTTATCTCCGCTCACCCCACCATCACAGTACTTTCCGTGCATGGAGACAAAATGCACTGGGTACGAGGTTGGGTTCTGTACATATTAGTTTTAGGGATATGCTTCATGGCAACAATACATGTAGTCTCCCACCATATTTTACGGTTAGGGTTAGGATTAGGGTTAAGGGTATAAAAAATAGATGGAAAGTCCCGGTAATAATCTCATTTCGTTGCTGATAGAATGCTAATTTGTTACCTTTCATTTGTTATATTTGTGCAAAAACCTAGCGATATTTAAATTAAGCGCTGAGAAGATCGATATGAACTTATTTTTGTGTGCGCATCACGTTTGTTTTGTGAAAACAACACAGTAACACAAATATAAGTGAATTCTTCATGTGACATATATATGCATCTGATCTGCCTCTGCTCTGTATTTGGTATTGTACTCATGGCTGTTGGCGTGATGGTATTCTGCGACAATACCAAACTCGACGCCGCTTCTGCCGCGGCTCTTGATCATGGCTCTTGATCATGGCAGCCGCAAGGTCTTGTTAGTTGTTCGCCATGATATATACCATCTTTTGATCACAGCATCATATTTTAAGTCGGGCGTATCTTCCTCTTAAAACAATCAATCGTATCGGCCAATTTAGCTTCCTGCGAAAGGTCGTTCCCCAACATGGCACCACTATATTTAAAATATTTCTTTAAAAATTCAGTTCTGAACTTCGGAAGTGTTAGATCAGTATCACTATTTCGTAGGTTATGAAACTCTCCTTTCACAAAAGGATTTTTTTAGACCTGGGGCAGTGTGGTCATACAACGTAACGCTTTACATCCAACGTTTCCCATGATAGAGTGTCAAGAACATCGACTGACCTAACGTCATAATTGGCTCCCGTAATTACTCTTGCTGCTCGAGATTGAAATTTTTGTAATTTATCTTGGAGCAATTTCCCACAGTTGTCCCATAAGGGGAACTGCAGTAATCAAAGTAAGGCTGTGAGGCTTAGCACGTCTGATAGCCCCAATACCAGCACTTGCCTTCTTGCATATTGTCTCAATATGTTTTTCCCAGCTCAGTTTTTCGTCGATTTCTACCCCTAAAGATTTATGAGAGGTAGTTCAAGAGACTGGTTCGTTGAAAACTTGACGGTCGAAAACGGAAGAAGCAAACTGACGCACTGTGAATCTCTGCCTAGCAGTGAAATTGTCGGGTTTTGTTTAGTTAGTTCTCGTTTTCGTTAGTTCTCATTCTCCTAAAAATTAAATTATCCTTAAAAATTCCGGGGCTCACATAAGAAATGCCATTTGAAAAGCCTCCACATAAACACCTTATATAAAATAGCCTTGCTATGTATAAAAAACAATTAAAATAGCATGGACAATTCTATTTTTATAGGGAATTCTATTTTCTGCGTTCTCTTGCCCGTTGAATTTTTATTCGTACTGCATTGTGGTACATTACGTTCTACGTCAATCGTCGGATTTATTGCTGCCTTTTGGTAAACATAGTTTGACTAAAGGTAAGGTTATAAGTATTTAGTGTTAATGACTTTAACATTTTTTGTTAAGTAAATCAAATTTAAATACTCAAATTAATGCGACGAATTATATTGGACATAGATCCTATATAAATATTATATAATACTTTGAAAGTTTAATTTTTAGTTAATTTCGTCTGAATGTCTACCCTCCATTAGACGTTTCTCGTGTTCTCGCAAACAATATATCAGTCTTGGCGAGCATAAGCATGAAAGCTTTGTCCATACACGTTGTTTTTTTGCACGTAAGCATGTAAAGTGATATAAGAATCTCAATAATAGTTTTTGTCTGTCTGAAATTGATAATCGTTCATGAATATATCAACAATATTTAGTTTGTGGAACTTTTCAGAATTTCATAGATTTAAATATTTTCAATTTTTTAATTACACATTTAAATATGGTATTAAAAATTCAACCATGTGTAATTGTTTTGGAAAAGGTCGTAAAAGTGTTCAGACCCCCATGGTATCGCATGATCCATCAATAGTGCTGCAAATAATTAATTCGTACAGTTTTAACACGGATAGTACGGATTTTATAAACAAAATATAGATAAAAAAATTTTAATGACACATTTAATTTTTTTTATCTATATTTTGTTTATAAAATCCGTACTATCCGTGTTAAAACTGCACGAATTAATTATTTGCAGCACTATTGATGGATCCCATAGATAACGTGCAAATCACAGAGTTGTCCAAAAGCATTGACTACTAGAGAAGAGGCGAGTGAGATTCTTGCAAACTTTATGCCAGTTATTTCTCAGGCTCAGATGCAGAGCGACAAGCTCAAATTTCGAGGACAAGACTTAATATCCAAGTCTATCTCACCATCGATGAGATGATTTGCTTGCTGTTGGCAGTGGTTCACATCTCATGACAAATGATTTTGTTGCCGTAATGTGGACAAGATTGCAGCAATCCTCAGTGCATTGGCTGGATACTCAACCATTTTGTCCCTTTGATGCAAAATTCGCAAGAGATTCCAACAATGAGTTACGCAAGTGCCGTTAAATTCGGGCAGAATTTGCCGCATCGAGCTTCTTCGAAATAATTCTGTTCGTTCAAACGATCACATTTTCCGTGCAAAAAAACATGTGCATCAGCCAAAAACTGGGGAATCTGAAAAAAATTTCAAGCTATGGAGTAAGCAAATCACCCAGCCACCCAATGTCAAAGGAGCGTCAGTTTGTTCTAGAGAAAACTTCCCACCGATATTCCACTAAATCGACCGAAGGTGAATCGAAAGTTACAAATAATTCTTCGACTGATAGCGAAGGTGATTCACTTCCACAGGAACATGTACAGCAGGACACCCCTTCAAACAAACCACAAACCCCAGAGGATGATACTCTAGATTCAGAAATGATTTTAGATGAGTTGCATGTAGATTCAGATACTCTTTTGGATGAAACATCCGAGTGCTCTTCTCCACTGCCTCATTGTCGACATCCACTGCCATTGAACGATCAAAATCATCTGTAGTACGCAACATGCATTCCAGAATAAAAATGCATCGTCGAAAGAGAAATTCGAGCAAAGCTACAATGCAAACAAAACCAGTCAAGAAATCACAAGAAAAGTCTGCTGAAAGCGTGCGTTTCTTTTCCTATTTTGCATCTGAGAGATCTAAGCCTTCCGACGACAAAGAAAAACATTCTGAGAAGATCACTACCACAGTTCCTGTGGGATTACATTCCTTAAATGACGAAGAACCAGAAGAAGTGCTACCTTTGCTAGGACAAGGATTCCAATGGTATAAAGAAAAGGGAATTAATGCAACCACCAATGTAGCCAGATCTGAAGAATGAATGGGAAGCAGAATTGTTGTTGAAGACAATGAAATGAAAGGACTCGTATGTGGATATGTGACAGGAACTCTCAATCAGAAATCGACATGCTTGTTGAGAAACTTAGTACAGCAGGATCAGTTAAACAGCAAAAACATTTGAGTGCAATGATATCCCTTGCTCAATATATAATGGAAAATGGGTTAATAGTGGTGACACAAGACCTTGCTGAAAGGTATAAACTTATAAAGGGTTTGAAGAAACATTCTCGCCTTGAGTCTTCCATCTTGCTGGGGATCTTAGGGAAACACTTAAACGTTGCACAAATATACATAAGAGGAAATGATATGTCATCGAGAACCGTGAGAAAGACATAGTAAAATTGGTGGAGTCCATCCAGAACATTGAAACAATGGACCAACAACTTATCAACCAAAAAGTTGAACAAGCTGTTGGTGATAATTATAAAACTATTATGGAATTTCTTGATAGCAAGCGTGACAGGGATACAGTGAAAGCAATTTTGACAAAAATTACAAGTTCTAAATTTATGTCAAAATTATCCAACGTTCAAGATAAAAGAAGCTTTCGACGATCAAATGATCTTGTGACCCCCAATTTACAACTATTCCAAGATATAAAAAAAAGTTTAGAACACGTCGACACAACACTAACTGGTGAAGCCAAAAGAAAGCAAAGGTATAGAATGCTTCAAAAAATGAAAATCGAGAAACTCCGTCATGTATTCAAAGGGAGAGGAAGAGATCTAAAAAGTCAAGCATTTCCTGATCTTGCTGGTATTCTGGAGTTTGCATTTGGAGAGGAAGATCGTGTAAGTCATCCAAGGCTTATCGACACTGTTCTTTATCAGGCTGCGGACAGCAACACAATAATGAAACATGCCAGGGAAACAATATTGGCATTAGCACCAGAAGGTTTCAACATCAGCCTATCTTCATGCTTCAACTATATGCAGAATTTTAGGGAAGGGACATACCAAGCGAAACGACACCATTCTGTAAGAGGAATCAATGCCTGTCTTTCACTGCACAAGCCTTCACGAACTGGAGTGGAAGAGTTTGTCATAAATTTACACTGGTCGACGCACAACGTCAATCTGATAATGGATTATGCTCATTGTCTTCCGAACAACATCATGGTTGACTCTAAGGACGCAAAAGCTAAAATTAACGCAGATGTGTCACCAGTTCAAAAACCAGGGAAAACCTGGCGAAAAGTGACCCTTCCTGATTATGATTGGAATAGATCAGTTCATAACTCTGTCACTCCCATGAGTCATCTTTTCATGGAGACTGATTTAAATTTTGAAGGGAAGGATGACCAAGATTATTTTTACAGAGTTAAACGGACAGGAGCAGCAGCAAGCCTCCTCAACCTTTCTTACTTCGAACCACAGATGGTCCAACGTGTATACGAGATTCTTCTGCTATTATTCAAACCTACACTTGATCAAATTTTCCGAAATCCTGACACCGGAAAATTAAAAGAGCACTTTGTATTTATTGTAGACAATGGTCCCTCAGAAGCCCCATCTAGTACGAATGTGGTTGGTTCGTTTGGCCAGGATACTTGGGCTTAAATCGGTCACACAAAAATCATTTGCTGAATACCATAGCAAACGAAATCCTGTTGAACGCGTCCATACTGTCCATAATCACGCTCTATCAAATGAACAATTCTCAAGCAAGGCTGTTCATAAGGATTACGATATTGGAGATCCAAGACATCTTGAAAATATGGAACACATGGCTGGAGCGGTCCAAAAGTGTTTATCTCACACGCAATATGGTGGAAAACCATGTCTTGCTCTTCGTGGGATGGGAAAAAAAAGACAATTTTGTCTTTAATGACAAAGAACAGCTGGTAACCTTCATGGGGATGAGTGAGTGTCGAAAAAACGAAGACGATCACTACAGGCCGATAAAGAATAATTTATGGAAAGAGGTTTGTATACTCTGGAACCTTGATGAAAATGTTATTGGAAGTTACAGAGAGAACTACCAAACAATACAAAATAGTTTAGAGGAAGAGGGCGAGCGAACTGATGCTGGATGGATAAATATTCTACAACTGTTTTCAACCCAGACTTGCAGCAAGAAGGGGATAAGAAAACATTAACGATGCAACCTATTACAGATTATGTTCGATGGTTAATGACTGGTGGAGAATTGCACTATTTGCCATTAGAGAAGGTGTAAAGTCTACAAACCAATGTTGTTGGCGATACACCGGCAGCATTTCTTCCCTCAAAAATATTGGAAATGATTTTCAAGGTGTTTCCCCATGATATAGAAAACGTCCTAACATGCATTTCCTTTAATTTCTTAGTTGGTGCACAGAAGATGACGTTCAAAGATTTCATACCCTCTTTACTGATAAACTAAATAAAACATTTTCAAATGAAAAGGACAGGGAATATTGGTCTCAAGATCAACTTTATCAGACTAAGAACAAGGCAGAATTACAAGAGCTTTGTAAAAAAAATGAGGTTTCCGGAGAAGGAAACAAACACGAATGTGTAAAGCGCCTTGTTGAGAAGATGGGTAGAAAACAACCACCTCCACTTCAAAAATATTATGGCGAACTCCATTCACTGCCAGATTCCATCTCTAACTTAACCAGGTTTTCAGTGTGCAAACATCGAGAAATCCTCCGATTGCCCAACGTTTTGGATTGTGGCACAAACGATGAACTGGTGCTGAGAGTTGGAATGTTAAGAGCTGGAAGAAGCTATTTGGCCTTCTGCAAGGAAAGGGAAGCCATGATTAACCTTATAACCGCAGCAAGAACACTAATACTAGGAGTTACTATCGCAAGGAATCCGGATGATTTACAAAGTTCCCTGAATAAAGCGTGGACGTGCGTTTATATATTAGTTGTAAATTTAATACTTATAGAGAGGAATCAGATATGTACAAATATAGGGTTTTTCATTTTTGTGTTGACTGGAACAGTGGAGCACTATGCCATGAATTCTTGTGGGTTTGTTTGTGGTAATGAACAGCTAGTCTGCGCCCAAGACCAAATTCTCGCAGAGTATACGTAATGAACAACATGCACTAACCATGTGGCTGCATAGAGCGTTTGGTATGCATTTGTGCCTTGGTGAGCATTTCATGATCAGAGAACATGACTTTGTGGGGGAATATACTCTACTCAGAAAGAATAGACACATTTGTTTTAACAATATTTATTTTCCCTAACAAAACTGAAATGACACCATTTTTAATTATTTACAAGTTGAAATTGGTTTCTTTCAACAACAACTAATAATTGAAACTAAATGCACAGTTCTTTTAGCAATTAAGGTAAACCGAGATGATGTTCCATAGCGAATGTAATATAAAGTATGTCTATGTTAACTTAGCTAATAATTCTCGAACGTTTAGATATAATATATTTTGCATAGCAGCATGTTTTATTTTTTATTGTCCAAAACATAACCCTCATGGTAGAATTGAAAATAATAATTTAACAGATATTGATCTTAATCGCGTTTTATATAATTTTGATGTTACACCTACGGGTTATATTTTTAATCAGCGTTGTAAGTATAAAAATTGTAACCACAAATCCACTTTTTTTAAGTCTAACCCTGTAAATGATTATATTTTTGATACCCAAATATTGAGATGTGAAAATTTTTTCGAGATACTATCTTCTAAAACGCAAATAATTCATTCATTCCCTGTAACTATAGAATATATTATGACAACTATGGGTTAGAATTATTAGATTATAATTTATTAACACCATATTTTAAAATATATTTTGATCAAGTTAATATACAAGAATATCTAGTAGATTATCTGATGAGCTTTACAATCACATAATTATATTTTTGATTTTAGACATTTAAAAAAAAAATTACATGATGTTGTGACATTATAGTAAATAATATTGTAATAAAAGTGTAAAAATAAAAGGGCAATGTAAATAAAGGATGTTCTAATAAAATGTTTTTTTTTGAAGTTTTAAAATCTGTAATTGTTAATCTTGTCCAATATTGAATTAGTTCAATTTCTTTTTCTCCAACATATTTTCCATCGAAAGAAAAATGAATTAAACAATAAAACGCCATATGTCCTGTTTCATAACGCCCCATTTGTTTATAAACCAATTCCATTTGTTGACTATCGATTTGTAAAATAATGTTTTTCAACATATTCTCTTGATTTGTAATACATTTTTGTATTAAGGGTTTCAATTTTTTGTATTTAATATTGTTTCTTGCAAGTTCTTCGAGAATGATATCCATTTTTATTTGGAAGTAAAAAACAAATTTCACACACACTCACATATATATATATATATATATATATATACAAACCGTTTATTTTCTATACATTTTTTTTTAAATTCTTTTTTTTAAAAATACTTACATTACGGCTTTTTTCTATTTTCTTAAATGTTTTCCGATAGTTTCTTTCTAATAATCTAATTCCTATTCTATTATTTTTATATACATTAAATTTTCTTATTATTCTATCTTTTTCTCTAAATATAAATTTTAATTGTCTATACGAATCTAAATCTCTAACAATGATATCATTATCCTCATCACTATTAATATTTATATACGTTACTGTTTCAACACCTGTTACCTTTGTTTTTTTTAATATATTAACTGTTTTTTAAATTGTTTGATCCTATCTGGTTCTTCTTCATCTTCAATACTCATTACCTGCTGCATAGGTGTTGGGGGTGGAGGAGATAAATGTATATCGTTTGCGGGTAATGGGGGAGGAAAAGATGCGATTAATTGTTGCATCAATAGATTGTCAGGAATTAAATTATCAAAGTCAAGTGTGTTTGATAAATCAAATAATGTTGATAAATCAAATAATGTCTTGTATGAAGTTTTCGCTTGGTGCTTGTAATGGGAGCATGTTTTCTTCGGAGATATTTATCGCCGGTAAGACTTCGTCGGGGAACGTTTCGGGAATATTTATCGCCGATACTTGTAAGACATCATCGATATGTTTTTGGCTAGCGGGAGGAGGAGGAGGTAGATCTGGTATTGGTATTTCCTCTAGCAGGGTAAACGGATAGGGTGATAATGGCTGCGGTGGTGGTGTCGTAGACTCAATGATTCTACAAACATCGTCGATTAATTTTACCTCTTCTTCTTCATCGTCAGACTCTGACTCCGATGATATATCCGAGATGTAAATCCCAATTGTTTTTGTAAAATTTCGCTGCGTAGTTGCGCCATTTGTGAAAAACCTTTCCCTTTTCCATAGCTCAATGTTGTTTCTTGCATATTCTTTTCAGAGTCTTTGTACGGGATATGTTGGGGTCTACCGTGTCTGATCCTAGCCATTTGATTTTTAAAAATGTTTGAAAACCGAGGTTCTTATATATATTTTATAAAATAATAAAGTGATTTCATTGGTTTATTTTCAACGTGTTTCATTGGTTTAAAGCGTTAAGGTCTTTCAAGGGTTTTGAGAGAGTACCATATTTTATTTTTAGAAATGTTATCCCCAATTCGTTCAAGGTCAGGGTCGTCGTTTATTCGTTCAAGGTCATGGAATGTGAAGTATTTTGTTATTAACATTCGCGGTCAAGGTTAAATTTTGGGTTTTTATTTTTAGTAATAGGTTAAAAAACGTAGATGTTTAATATAAAGTTAAAGACTGTTGTGATTCCATTTCGTTTTTATATTATAAAAATAAAATCTGAAACACTATTTTTCGTTAGAAAATGTTGACAGATGTTTTTGTGCACAGGTATCCATACCAACACCGCCAATATTATAATCCGTCAAGTGCGGGTATTTTCGGACAGATGTTTTTAGACACGATTTGCCCTCCCATATGTTGAGATTTTTAAAAATAAAAGAAAAGCATATGTTCAAGTTCAAAATCGTTAGGGTTTGATCTTATAGAAAGTAAGAGTTCAACTTTTCACATGTATGTCTGATTTATTTGGTTTGATATACAATTTCAGTTTTGCGTGCGATATGTGAAATACGACCTCCGTTGCTAGGGTCAATATCATTTCATAAAATATATTTATTTGTCTGTGTGAATTCGTGTTGGTTATATAAATTTTGCTATTTTTTATATATATTTTGCTATATAAAAGATAGGGGTAAACGTTAAACATCAGTATTTTTAAAAAGATGTATTCGCCAAAGCGAAAGACTTGGACTTTTGGTTGTCGTACTAAACAACGGGGTGATCAAATGCTTATTGCAGCACGAACTATTGGTACATCGTTGTGTGTTTTTAACATGGAAGAGATATCGTTCTTTGAATGTAGTTGCCCCACTGAAAATAGTCGTGGATATCTTCAAGGGAAGATCATTTTTAAAGAGCCGTGTTATGAAGATAAAGTTTGGAAATGGCTTTTAATACCCACAGAAGTTTGTAGATCTTTTATTGGCGATATATATCATTACGTGTGGGTCGCACTTATGACCCTTCAACGCATATTCAATATGGACGTCGACGCGCTTTAACAGGGAAATGTTGGGATGAAGATAGATGCTGTAAATTAGCCGCTTATAAGATGCGGGTTTATTATTCCCGAAAAAAAATACTCAAACAACAATCGGTAGAATAAAAGACAAAAAATAGTATTTAAAATGATGATTTTCTGTACAGGTTTTTTATTAAAAAATGTTTTTTATTGTTCAAGAGTTTTTCTTTTTTTTTCTTCTACCACATCCTCCACGCACTGGTGCATCAACTTCCCCCAAGCGTTTATTTCTTTCACCATCTTTCTTTTGCGGGCTCTGGTGATAGGGTTTTTTGGTTCGTTCTCGTCTTCCCGTACCCTCTCTTTCATTAAAAAAACACAAAAGTTGCCACCACTGTAGTATGCCTTCACATCTTTCAGTTGTAACTCCATATTCATTTTTTCTTATTATTTTTGTAATTTTTGCGGTATAACCTTTCTCTAGACGATATGCTTGCTTTTAGGGGGTGTAGATCGTTGGGTTGGGTTTTTATATTTGTTTTATATTTGTTTATAGGGGGGTACAATAATTTAACCAATGAGCTTTCACGAGTTTAAAATCTACCCAATCATGTGTGTTGAAATTGTTTGATTGACAGTTGTTGAATTATTTAACCAATCAGCTTTCAATAGCTTAAAATCTAACCAATCATATTTGTTGAAATTTTTTGATTGATGGATAGTTGAACACCAATCACAACTTAATACTATTAACCAATCGACAAATTTTGAATAAATGATATAGTTTTATTAGGAGGAAAAATAGTATAAATATTCAGATAAAAACATTAAAAAAATTTAGTTATGAGTTTATACGATGAGTTAACGCGTTTGGATTGTCCCTATAACTCTATTAAAGATAAGTCTTTTTTAAAAGAATCAGCGACCCATTATTTGAAAAAAATTACACGTGATTGATTGTGAAGCTTTTTATTTAAATCATCGATGGATTTATCGCGAGGTATCGGTGATTTGTTTAGAAAATGGATATTTTGAATCTTTCCAATGCTACGATTCATCATTACCTGATTTTAAAGATTTGAATTATTTAGAAAGAAAAACTATTATTTGTCAGAAACGTTTACACGGTTTGTATTATGTGAATAAAAAACAACACCGCTATTTGGATCAAAAAGAAATGGTTGATCTACTGAAATGGATTTATGGCTCACACTCTTATGTTTTTGGATATAAAGGTGGAACTTTGGAGTCTATATTATGTGCAAAACTTAAGTTATCATGTGTCAATTTGGAACATTTTAATATTGAAAAATATTCTACATTAATTGAAAAGTATAATATTAAAGAAAAATGTTGTAAATATCATGAATCAGACATTCATCATTGTTCGCTATATGAAATAATTTTGTTTAGTGTTCAAATTATGGAAAAAATAAATAGAGTATGGAAACAACAATGTTTTTTATCACTCTATAAAAGTTTGAAACATTGAACATTAATGTAGTGTTTTAAGAATGGATGTATTGGTCGGTCAAATGGATCCTTCAATATATACTGATGGCTATTTTACATGTAGATATATTTGGGATTTTATTGACAGTTTCAGTTCGAATGAAGATGGAATTGAAGCGTACCATGTAGTATTGAAGATTTCAGATACCTATGCTTCTATTATTTACAAGATTAAAATATATTTTTATTTGAAAGAAGAAACCGATGGGAGTTGTTTTTTTGTAATTCAGCTGTTTCAAGATAAAGAAGAAAGACTTGTTCCTGATTGTATATTAAAACATTTTCAATGTTTATTTTCAACGTATATGGAACATAATTTATTAAACTTCACTTTTCCTTATTCTAAAGAAACAATTAACGTTTGGTTAAATGACAATTTTCCTGAAAAATTTCATTGTTATGATAATCTTACTTCCTATTTTATTTTTTGTGTATATTTAATGATTATCTATATTGGAGACAAAGACCAATTAATTGTGTAGAAATTGCTTGTACAATACGTAGTTTTTATTTGACAGCAATGACAAATTTTAACATTCTTAATACTGAAAAATTCACTCTTAAACGTTGTGAATTGGTTGATAAAATGTAAAATAAAAAAATGGAATAATAAATATTTGTGGTGACAAAAAAGAAAAGATAAAGAATATTTTTATTTATTTTTTAATATTAATACATTCTTATTTTCTCTAAATATCCACCATATCTACGATGTCGTGGTTGTACTATTCCCCCTTTTTGAGATTTATTTTTTAGTGTTTTTAAGATTCCAAAACCTTTATTAATTTCGTTGATGATATTTTTACCTAATGCATTGGTTATTTTTATACCCCCACGTTGTTTTTTAGTTCCTCTAAATCCACCACCTCTTTGTTTTTTTTCTCTTTAAATCCTTTACCTAATAATTTTACATATCTTCTACATTTCTTACACCCCATTATGATTTATCGTTTTTTTCTTTTCCAATAGTTCGAACCATAATCAGCAAAAATTTCTTCATGGGGTTTTATGCGTTTTGAACTTTCTAAAAAGTATTTATTATTATTTTTTTATAAGTAAAATAGGAATTATTTTGATCCTCTTTTTCCATTATTTGCAAAACGAGCTGCAGAATAAGTACTTAAATCAGCATCCAAACAATTGTTGGGAGTATCACAAATACTATAGTTGGCGTTTACATCTATACCGTATTTTCGATTTAATTCTGTTTGATTTGTTTTTCGACCTGTGTATTGGATTATTGGTTTTTTTTGGATTAAATTGATTTTTCCACGCAAACAATCCTTTTCCAGCATTTGGAATATTTGATTTTTTTACACGTAAGTTATCTTCTTTAGCTAAATGGATCCAACATTTTGGGGTATGAGCGGTACGTTTACGACATCTTATTCTTTTTACAGTATTACTTTTACATTGAAGAACATCGCATATACTTTGTGATTTAGTAGCGACACGTGAGTTATTATTTCGTTTTTTTACCGATAATTTCATTCTAACCATAATTAAATATTGTTTTAATTCCAAGATAGCACGTATTATTTTTTTTAATAAAATTTATAATACACTCAATTTTATATATAATAGATGATGATAATTGATATATATATATTTTTAAATCTTCTAATCTTTCTTGTATTACTAAATAATTAATATAAATGATTTCCTCATTATCTTCTGTAAAATTTAATAGACATTCACGAAATATTTCTGGTGAAAATAAAACACAAGTATCATTATCTAAAACTTCATAGGCTATATAAGGTTCGTTATTTTTATTTTTTAAATAAATTTCTATATGTATAGTTTTCACACATTTTTTTAGAAAAAAATGGGTAATTGGATGGGTACTGGAGATAAACCGTTGGTGTCCCTTAACTGTATTAGTGTAAAAGAGGCAAATCATATTAATATAGGGGATCTTGTTGATGGAGAGGAAAACAAAAAAAAAAAACCCTCGTGTTTCTTGTTTTAGAAGAAGAAAAGAACAAAACCATGGAGAATCAACAGAAGAAATTTAAATATAATAACAAAGAAATTGAACGTTTAGTAAGTTTGTTTGAAAGTGAAAAAAACAAAAACCCTCAAACAAATGAGGATAATATTATTAGTGTTGAGAAAATTAATGAAAAAGAAAATGAAAAGTTTAAAGTGAACGAACAAACTTTTTCAATTTCTATTGCTCGTAAATCGGGTGTTAATTTCATAGCTTTTATACAATCGTTGACGTTACTTTTTACTTATTTGATTAATTATGCATGTACAAGTGTAAAAAATAATGATGACTATGTACGATTTATTTTTAGTCATGCCCCTAAGGGTTTTTTCTCTACAGCTGTAATGAAATTAAGTGATGTTAATGTAAAATATTTTTTGAATATTTTTGAAAAACATATGCAAAGTAATCAAGAAATGATAGCGAACGGTTGGAAATGTACTGTAGTTATTCAAACTTTTCCATCGGGATTATCAGCTAATAATTTATCAAGTAACAAAAAAAAATCCTTTAATTAGGAGAAAAAAAATTTACAATAGATTAAATAAAGCAAATGAAAATGATAGTGGTGGGGTAAAGTAAATAAATCTATAACAAAATATGATCGTAAATTTCGCACTGGAGTTTTTTATATTATCAGTACTAAGTTAACGCAAGCAATTAAAAATTGTTGTTTTGCGTTATCTATTTTAGTGGGTCTATCGTTTTTGTATAAAGATCATAGGTATGAGTCAATGACTAAACAACCTAGTAAAAGTATTGATGAATTATTTAGTATTGAAGAAATACGTGATGTGTATAAAAAATCGGGTATACCCGAGGGTGATGAAGTTAAAGTTAAACAATTTTCGATTGTGTACGAAAAATTTCTTAAGGCCCAAGGTGTTGATTTGGTGGTGTATTCAGATCTCGATTTAGATAATATCATTTATGATTCACGTACAGATTCTGAAGGAAATCTTATTAAATTAACTAATAATATAGTATGTTTATGGTTAAATAATAAACATTATGATGTTGTTTTAAATATGAAGGAATTTTCTACAATACAACCCAATAAATTTTGTATTAAATGTATGAGTTATTTTACAACTGGGGAATTTAGTGATTCACACGTGTGTCGAACTAATGTAACCTGTCAAAAATGTTATACAAATAATTTATGTCCTAAAGATACAACAAAGATTCAATGTTCAAATTGTAAAATATTGTTTTATAATCAAACATGTTATTTAAATAATTTAACCCATAAAATTTTTAAACCCGCTCAACAAAATTATTCACGTTTAACTCCTTGTTAATATATGTTTTTTTGTGAACCATGTTATAAAATATGTTCTAGATTTTCTTTTATTAGTCGTTATAAAAGTGTAAAACATGATTGTTCTAAAAGATTTTGTTATCATTGTAATAGTTATCAGAAACAGACGCATTATTGTTTTATGAAAACAATATCTATTCCAAAAAATAAAAAACAACCACCTACATTATTATTTTTCGATTTTGAAACAAAAGTAGATGACAATAAAATGTTAGTTCCTTTTTATTGTATAGTACAAAAAGTATGCATGCAGTGTCAAGATATCCCTTTTAAAAAACAACAAATTCCGTTAATAACACAATCGTGTTTTATTGATGAAAATATTGAAGCTGTTAGTTGTTGCGGATATAGACAATTTCTTTTTGATAATAATAGCTCTGTTGTTGAAGATTTATGTAGTTTTATATTGGAACAAGATTCTGTTTGGATTGCCGATAATGGCGCGAGATTTTATACAATTTTTATTTTTAAATATTTATTAGAAAAATTAAAAATTATTCCAAAAACTATTATGAATGGTACTAAAATAATGAGTTTAAAAATATGCGAAAAGAATATTCTATTTTTAGATAGTTTTTTTTTTTAACGATGCCCTTATCAGCTATTCCTAAATGTATGGGTCTTCTTGAAGATGAAAAAGGCTTTCACCCCTATAAATTTACTGATTTAAAGTATAGAGGGGATATGATTGATAGGGAATATTTTGATATAGATAATATGAGTGATAAAGATAAATTTGAAAAATGGTATAATGAAAAAGAAAAAAGTATATATATTTTTCGCGATGAAATATATTATTATTGTTGTGAGGATGTGAATATTTTAAGAAAAGGGTGTGTAAAATTTTCATCCATGATAAATTCGATTGGTTGTGTAGCACCTTTTTATGAAAAAAATTGTATGACTATTGCAAGTTTAGCATTAAAAATATTTCGACAAAACTTTTTAAAAGAAAAATGTGTGGGGATAATTCCTGCAGGAGGTTATCGCTGCAATGTAAATCAAAGTTTAATTGCGTTTTGTTGGTTGTATGAAATTAATAAATATTTATCAGGACGATTAGAATATAAAGGTTCTGCTCAAGGAGAAAAAAAAATATTAGGGCGGTTTGTTGACGGATTTTATGATAATACAGTTTATCAATTTCATGGATGTTTTTTTCACGGATGTTCTCGTTGTTTTGAAAAATATGAAATGAATACTTTAGTGAATGAAAAATTTGGAACATTATACTTGAAAACTCAACGCTTTACAAATGAATTGTTAAATGCAGGATATAAAGTTGTTGAAAAATGGGAATGTGATTTTTTAAATGAAAAAAAATATAGTTGTAGCGATATTATTGAATTGAAATAAAAAATTTTTCGATATACAATATTAACTCCCCGTGATGGATTATATGGTGGTCGAACTTCTTCTATATGTTTATTTAGAGAGATAAAACAAAATGAACAAATTTATTATGTAGACTTTACATCGCTATATCCTTTTGTTCAAAAAGATTTTGTTTTCCCGGTCGGACACCCGAAAATTTTCGTTAATGAAGAGTGTGAGAATATAAATATAAAAGATATTTTCGGTTTGATTAAATGTCTTATATCACCCCCACAAAATCTTTTTTTTGGTGTTTTACCCGTTAGAGTAGCTGGAAAATTATTATTTCCTTTATGTAATCAATGTGCTATCGATAAATGTGATAAATGTATACATAATGAAAACGATCGCTGTTTACAGGGGACATGGTGTAGTGTTGAAATTAATAAAGCTGTTGATAGGGGATATAAAATAATTCAAATCTATGAAATATATCATTATGATCGGCAAGAAAAAATCTTTGTTGCTTATGTAAACGCTTTTTTAAAACTAAAACAAGAGGCGTCGGGTTTACCTACTGAATGTTTTAATAGTGATGGTAGTAAAAATAAAATTAAAATCAACCAGTATTGTCAAGATTATTTGAATCATGAACATATTAGTTTAGATAAAGACAAAATAGAAAAAAATCCCGGTTTAAGAACTATAGCGAAAACATTATTAAATTCCTTGTGGGGTAAATTTGCACAAAATGAAAATAATACGCAAGTTGCTTTTTTAAATGATTATGAGGAATTATTAGGTTTAGCTAACGATAGGAGTAAAAAATTAACGTCTTTAGATTTTATTAATGATACTCTTTTACGTTGTACATATGAAAATGTAGATGAAGCTACAGTAGCTTTAAAAACGGGTAATATTGTTTATCGCATGTTTTGTTACAGCTTATGCTCGACTACAGTTATATGATGTAATTGAAAAATTAGGAAAACATGTTTTATATTTCGATACCGATTCGATTATTTATGTGAGTGATGAAAATACTTGTTCGATTAAAACCGGTAATTATTTAGGAGAATTAACCAATGAATTAAAAGAAAATGAATGGATTACTCGATTTTGTTCAACAGGTCCTAAATGTTATTCTTATATTACGAATTTAAACGAAGAAGTAGTGCATGTAAAAGGATTTTCTTTAAAAAATAAAAGCGAAAGATATCTTAAATTTTAAAACATTAAATAAATGTGTTGTAGATAAAGATCAAATCATTACAATTAGATATGAAAATAAAATATGTAAAGATAAATTAAATAATATTTTTATTAATACTGAAATTAAAAAATTTACTTTTAATAAACGTATTGTTAAAAATAATTTTACTACAATCCCTTACGGATATTTAGAAGAAGAAGAAGAAGAAATGGACACAGACTCGTTTTTTTAACATTTTTTTTTAATTAATGTTTGTGTTTTCTCAAAAAATAAAAATTCCTCCCCCAGGGTGTCTACATAATCCCACACCTTGTATTCATCTTGTTCATTGTCACTTTCGCTTTCACTCTCGCTAAAACCGTATTTATTTGTTATTTTGTAAATATTGTCTTTGTCGTTATCGTGGGGGGGGGGTTAAACACCCCCTCCCATAACATCTCTTCCTCGTCTTTAACATCATCATCATCATCAGCATCATCATCATCATCATCAGCACCATCATCATCCGGGTCTTCATCATCATCCTCGTCTTCATTATCACCGTCACTGTCTTCACTATTGCTGTCACGGTCTTCATAGGCTTCTTCTCCCCCCACCGCAACGTCTTCAACGTGCTCGTTTATGGGGTGGAAAAATAATCGTGGGTCGATCTCGTCGAAATCCCACACGATTTCTCCCCCATCCTCTTTTTCCAGACAATCTGCTCCATTTTTGTTTTCTCTTTAGGTTCTTCTTCTTCTTCTTCTTCTTATTCTCTTGACTACCTTTGATCGTTTTAGTTTTTACTGTATCGCGCTAGCGTTTATATAATCGCGCCCTGTTTATGCGTTACTATAGTGACGGGTAGTCAAGGTCATTTGAGGGAGGGGTTATGCTGTTCAAAGAATTTCGGGTATGTTCTAGCAAAAGTCCAAATTCATATCATGACCTTATAGGGTTATGTATAGTCAAGGTCATTATATGTTTAAAAATATACACCACGCAAATATGTCAAGGTCATTCGAGGGGGAGGGGTTACGATGTTCTAGCAAAAGTCCAAATTCATATCATGACCTTATATGGTTATGTATAGTCAAGGTCATTATGTCTAAAAATATACACCACACAAATATCAAAGTCCGATGACCAGGGAAAGGGAAATCTATCAAAGTTAAATTCTAGTTTAAATTCTTATAAAATATCTATATATTTCCTTTTGATTTTAGACGTGTAAAATGAATGCTGTTTCACTACCATTTCATCACCCGTTTATGTTAACATTGTGCGGTCCTAGTCAATGTGGATAAACATTTTGGATTTTACAATTACTAAATTATATTGGGGCAATGATAACACCAAAAATTACGAAAATTGTTTATCTTTATTCCATATATCAACCCTTATACGATAAAATGCATACGATTTTGGAGAAAAAAATGAATTTCGAATTTGTTGACTGTAAGAAGGGTATACCCGATATTACTGATATACAAACAAATACAGCTGATAATACATTAATTATTTTAGACGATCTTATGTTAGTAGGTACATCGTCAAAAGAAAATCTTGATAAAATTGATAATATTGCAACTCAAGATGTTCATCATCGTAATGTAAGCGTAATTTTTGCATGTCAAAACTTATCTTACGGTAATGGAAAGTTGCGGAATTTACGTATCAACAGTCATTATTATATCATGTTAAAAAATTTAAGTGATTGTAGAAATATGTATACAATATGTGATAATAAGAAAATAAATAGAAGTCAATTTGATAAAATATTAGCTGATATTAATAAACATCCCTATGGATATTTATTATTCGATAATTGTAATACAGGATATGATAATTGTAGAATAAGAACAAATATATTTCCTAATGAAAAAACCCTTGCATATGATTTGTGTTAAAAATAATACTTTTGTAAAATAATTTTCACCAATTTATAAATAAAGAATACCTTTTTTTATTTTGTTATCTTATTTGCTATATAAGTAAAAAATAATAAAGGGGGAAAAACAAACAAAGAACCTAGAAGTTTCATCGTGATGAAAAAAAAATCAATATCAATTCAATTAAAAGGGAAGAAAAACCAAAAAGGTGGGTTTCTACCTGCTTTAGCTTTAGCACCTCTAGCGCTGTCACTATTGAGTTCAATATTTTAAATAAAACAGACAATTGTGAATTGTGTTGTAAATATGTTTAATTAAAATTTTGATTTATTAAAAGAACAACAACTTTGATTGTTAACTTTCTGTGTTTCTATTTTATTTTTACATTTTTTTTTATAAATATTAACTATTACATTTCCTAGTATAATTATTTTACGAGCTAATTTAATATCACTAAGTAATTTATTTTTATTTTTGCTTTTAAATAACAAATATTTTTGTGTTTGTTGTATTTCGTTTTTACATTTATTATGTAAATAATAAAGACTCCAATTTCCACATACTACTGTTGCTCGGGATTGAAGTGGAATTTTTAGATCATACACAAATGTCAAATTATTTCTTACGTTCGTTTATAAAAACTAACTTTTTGTGCAAAACTATCAAAAAAATACATATGTTTGTTTTTATCAACCCAAATAGCTACCCAATGCTGCCCATTATCTTTTGATTCGTCTGTATTCCAAATCCAACATGAAGGAAATTTGTTCAGGAAATACATCTGCAGGATATGTACCCAAAAAATATTTGTTTAAAAAAGCATTTGTATTCGCTATTTTATTAATATCGTCAGTATATAAAAATTTATTTAAAAAACATAAAACAGGAATCCTCATTTTCTTCTTTTATCTCTATAGGTTAAAAAAGTATCGAAACTCCGATTTAGAAAGTGGCGATCTAAAACTAGGTGATTGTGGTTGTTGAGTAATCGGAAAAGATAATGCGTCGTAATCGCGGTCATCATCGCTTCGTTTGTTTTATATTGTTGTCGAAGTTTTTGATTTCTAATATAAGCAACAGGCATTTTCATTTTTTTGAACTCTTTTAAAACTTTAGAATGTTGTTAACTGTCAATTATAATTTTGAATTTTCGATACGTTGTGTGTTAAATCATACACATCATATCATCCGAATTAACTTCATAGTTTTAAATTTTATTATATACCCTATTGTTTTAATATTTTTTTCTTTGAAATTCTTTAATAACGATCTTCACTTATGTTACCATATGTAAGTTTTCCCACACCCCCCCCCCCGCTTTCGCTTCTTCCGGTGGTTCTTGTTGTTGATCATTGACTAGATGCTTCAGCTTTTCTATTTTCTTTTTATTTTTTTTTCTTTGAGAGATTCTTTAAAAAAAAAGGACCACTATATCTTCAGTTTGATTATTATTTCTTATTTTTAATTGTTTTGCTCCATTTTTATCTTTACCGAAAAATTGATATCGTCTTAACTTCCGTAATAAATTTGTTATATAACATTACTAGATGCTTTTTTATTTTATAATTCTAAGATTTCATTTGATTTATTAGGATCAAAAAAATTGTACTTTATTAATTCTCATATTTTCTTCAGTTTGATTTTATTATTTGTTTGTATTTTTCAATGAATCAATCGTTGGTCTATATTCACTTAAATCTGTTTTTTTACTTTTTTACGCAATAAATTTAAGAAGCAATTGTCGTTTTATTGTTTACTAATACACTGTAAATTTCATTGCTTAGAATCTGTTTTTGTATTTTATCTAAGATCCTTCCATGCTGACGATTTTTAGTCGAAGCCGGATGTTGCACTTCTTTCTACCGCTCCTCCTCCTTCCGTGACAAGCATCAGACGCATATTCGAAGAAGTCGTTTCCCCTCCCCCTCAAACCACCTCATCAAACACATTGAAGAAACGATGGAAGCCTCTTCACTTAATAGTCACTTTATAATCTCCGCATACTAATAAGCCTGTTTTAAGAACGATTTGGTTTCCTCCTCCTCCTCCTCTCCTCCTCCTACTCCTCTCTCCTCCTCCTCCTCCTCGCTCCTCCTCCTCCTCCAAGAAGACCTCCTCCTCCTCCTCCTCCTCCTCCTCCTCCTCCTCCTCCTCCTCCTCCTCCTCCTCCTCCTCCTCCTCCTCCTCCCTCCTCCTCCTCCTCCTCCTCCTCCTCCTCCTCCTCCTCCTCCTCCTCCTCCTCCTCCTCCTCCTCCTCCTCCTCCTCCTCATCCTCCTCCTCCTCCTCCTCCTCCTCCTCCTCCTCCTCCTCCTCCTCCTCCTCCTCACCTCCTCCTCCTCCTCCTCCTCCTCCCTCCTCCTCCTCCTCCTCCTCCTCCTCCTCCTCCTCCTCCTCCTCCTCCTCCTCCACCCTGCCTCACCTCCTCCTCCTCCTCCTCCTCCTCCACCTCCTCCTCCTCCCTCCTCCTCCTCCACCTCCTCCTCCTCCTCCTCCTCCTCCTCCTCCTCCTCCTCCTCCTCCTCCTCCTCCTCCTCCTCCTCCTCCTCCCTCCTCCTCCTCCTCCTCCTCCTCCTCCTCCTCCTCCACCTCCTCCCTCCTCCCTCCTCCTCCTCCTCCTCCTCCTCCTCCTCCTCCTCCTCCTCCTCCTCCTCCTCCTCCTCCTCCTCCTCCTCCTCCACCTCCTCACTCCTCCTCCTTCCTCCTCCTCCTCCTCCTCCTCCTACCTCCTCCTCCTCCTCCTCCTCCTCCTCCTCCTCCTCCTCCTCCTCCTCCTCCTCCTCCTTCCTCCTCCTCCTCCTCCTCCTCCCTCCTCCTCCTCCTCCTCCTCCTCCTCCTCCTCCTCCTCCTCCTCCTCCTCCTCCTCCTCCTCCTCCACATCTCCTCCTCCTCCTCCTCCTCCTCCTCCTCCTCCTCCTCCTCCTCCCTCCTCCTCCTCCTCCTCCTCCTCCTCCTCCTCCTCCCTCCTCCTTCCTCCTCCTCCTCCTCCTCCTCCTTCCTCCTCCTCCTCCTCCTCCTCCTCCTCCTCCTCCTCCTCCTCCTCCTCCTCCTCCTCCTCCTCCTCCTCCTCCTCCTCCTCCTCCTCCTCCTCCTCCTCCTCTCCTCCTCCTCCTCCTCCTCCTCCTCCTCCTCCTCCTCCCTCCTCCTCCTCCTCCCTCCTCCTCCTCCTCCTCCTCCTCCTCCTCCTCCTCCTCCCTCCTCCTCCTCCTCCTCCTCCTCCTCCTCCTCCTCCTCCCTCCTCCTCCTCCTCCTCCTCCTCCTCCTCCTCCTCCTCCTCCTCCTCCTCCTCCTCCTCCTCCTCCTCCTCCTCCTCCTCCTCCTCCTCCTCCTCCTCCCTCCTCCTCCTCCTCCTCCTCCTCCTCCTCCTCCTCCTCCTCCTCCTCCTCCTCCTCCTCCTCCTCCTCCTCCTCCTCCTCCTCCTCCTCCTCCTCCTCCTCCTCCTCCTCCTCCTCCTCCTCCTCCTCCTCCTCCTCCTCCTCCTCCTCCTCCTCCTCCTCCTCCTCCCCCTCCCGTCTTTTCTTTTACGAGTTATTGGATTTTGATTTATTACAGGATCGATTGTAAAATTAATTTTTTTGAAATAATAAATGTGAAAAGATTTATTAATTCCCGTGTGCTCAACACTGTCTAAAATCCAATAAATTTGTTTTATTTTTACTTTCAGCATATGTGTTAAAGGGATAACTAAAATCATATTTTTCCACCTGTAGAACGTTCCTTACAGTTTTAAGATGAATTTTAAGCATAATGAATTAAACAATCTAACGAAACAGTTCCAGAATCAAAAGGAATCAAATTATCTGCACTGTCTTTAATTGTAATATTTAATTCGTTAATAACACTCTTTTTAAATTTTTTAAATATATTTGGTGTGAAACAAACTAATTCACCATTTCCTTTTCCTTGACCCGACCACTGAATAGGAACTGTTGTTAACAATTCAGAATATGAATCACCAACTAATGTTGCTTCTAATTCATTCTGATACATCGGGTAAATAATCGGCTTCTTTTTCAATAAAATTTTCTTTTTCATTATTTAATTTGATTATTGAATTTTTAAAACCCAACATAAACGATAAAGTATCACTCATATTTAATTCAAAATTTATTTTTTCAACTTTTTCAGATAAACGCAATTTAGACCTACACCACCATCATGAGCATTTTTACTATTATATTGTATTGTATAAGCCAATATTCTATTCCAAAATTAACATTTAAATATACTTTTCCATTCTTTTCTAAACTCAAATCAACATCATATTCTTTTAAAATATTATTCATATAATCAAGTAAACGGTTTAAATCATAAATTCCTGTAGGAATATTATATTTCACACTCGTAAGAATAATCTGTTCATTGTACTTTTTAACACCCGATTTATTGTTCATAAATTTTTGAAAATCGAATGTAAAAGTGAAATAACATATTTTTTCATCAACATTTTTTGTACATCTATATATGCATCTTTATTTAGAGCGTCAATAGGTTGAACAAGATGCATTGTAAATTTATTTGTTAAATTAGAAATTCCAGTTTTTGATATTGTATTACTTGCGATATATAAACTCATTTTTATTTTAATAATTGTAATTCTTCACGATAAAAAATTCCTTAAATTTTTTCACCTTTTAAATCTTTTAATTGATATGTGACAGGATCGGTTATAAAAACTTTTCAACTTTAAATATTTCGTTTGTCCAACGTCTAAGACTGCTTTTTTCAAAAATATTGTTTTTTACCCTTGCTATGCGTACACGAGTACCTTTAGTGACAATACTTTTTGTAGGAATGGGGTATTTCAATTCATCACGTAATATTTTATATTTTAATTTTTTAAATTTCTTTGTTCCTTTATAAATTTCAAATGGTGTTGAACCGCCCAAAGATTTATGTGGAGAATTATTATAACGTTCAATAATCACGGGTAAATAAGTATAATAATCAAAATTATCAGTCATTGTTAAAACTCTACGAATCATAGTTTTTAACGTACCAATAACACGTTCAACATGCGATGCTTTTATCTCGCGATTATAGGTGTGGAAAACTGTAAAATTATATTTTTTACTCAAACTTTTTCGAATATCTTGAAATTCTGTTCCTTCATCACATTGAATTTTACGGGGTGTTTGTCCTTCTTCGATTAAAATAGATTCAAACTTGTTTTTAACATTATTACTTGATTTCTTTTTTAATAATTTTACCCAACAATAACGAGAAAAACACATCAATACACACCAACCAATAACGAAATTGATTGTTATAACGTGCTAAATCTTTATTTTCAGCTAAATCGATTTCCCATTGTTCATTAATATCTGTAACATGTATTTTTAAACGTCTATATTTTTTTCTATTAAGATTATGAAGTTTATAGTTTGATAATTGTTCTTTTGTTAATGTTTCTCCTTTAAGTAATCTTGCAGCTTTTTCTATAAATTCTTTAGAGAACTTTTCTTTTCTTGTTTTTTTTCATTTCTATACCTCAAGTTCACAAAGTAAACTATCACAATTTTGAACAAAATCATACTGATCTGCAATATCTAATTCTTCATTTATAACCTCGTTATACATACATATTGTATCACGCATTGGTAATTGATATATAAATCGGTAATAAAAAAGTTTACAAACAGCTTTTTCAGTGGGTTTAGAAAAAAGAAAACAAACCTCTTCATCATCATCATCAATGATTTTATCATTGTCCATTTTTTCCATTTTTTTTTCACGTGGTAAATCAAAATCATTATTTTTCTTTTTCTTAAACGTTTTCTTTTTTTCAACTACACCACCGTTTACAGCATGATTATATTTGCGCAATCCTTCAACAATAAGTGTCATGTCGTCATTTTTTTAAATATGAAATGAACCAAATTTATCGACCCAATTGTCATGGTTTTCAATCCGCATTTCCTCGTTCATAGGCTGGTTTTTATCACCACCATCATCGTCCTTGAACACCAGATCTTTTTCAGGTAAAAGATTTTCTTTTAATTGGTAGAGAATCTCCAATCCATCCCAAGCGTTAGAACGAATAACTAGACGTTCTTGTCCTTGTTTCCAATTTTTACTTTTTGCAACTTCAAGAAATACTTGATCGCCAACTTTCAACGAAATTTTACTCAATTGAGTTGTCAATTTACTTACATCTTCTTTTTTTATTTCTAATTACTCGGGCCTCCCCCTGTGGGGGGAGCACGAGTCTTAAAAAGGGCTCTGTTTATTTTGTCGGGTCGCGAAATGGCAATTATTGCATCATTGTTGACTAAATTAGTAGAATAGTGAGCGAGACTATGAATGTGGGATTACTACACATGTGCAGTTAAGTGCCCCCCGCAGTCGTTTTAACCTAGTACCCAGGCTTTTCACCTTTGCGAAACTGAAAACACTGCATTTGTAATTTATTTACTCATCTGATCACCTTTCTTTGAGTGCTCTTCACTGAAAATCTTTGATGTGGCTGGCAAATATCTTGATCTTATATACGCTCACAAGCCCGATCGCTTTCGAAATGGGTTGGTCTACGATCTCGAGAAATATGAGACTCAACATATGAATGCTGTATGGAAATATGTCAACTGTTCTGAGGTAACAGTAATATTTTTATATGACAAAGTGAAAAGGTGGTAAACTACTAAACTGCCAAGAATTTAGTGACGAGATACTGACGTTTCGAGCGGAGCCCTTCCTGCTCTGTTGCCTGTATTGTTTATTGTTATGTTATACAAAATAAAATCGATGCTACAGTTTATTGTTTCATATATTATATTCGAATTTTACCCTGTTTCACTTGATGTTTTACCTGTAAGCTTAAATGGGGCTCCAAAATGTTGTTATCAGTAAGTTTGTACCGATTGTTCACATTATTATATGATATATAAATCTCTGACACCCATACCAACTATCAAGATCAAGGAGTAAAGAGTTTGTTATTGTTTGCTGGTTATCAATTCATCTATGATGAGTGATGACTATGCAATGTTGCCATTAAATAACCTTGTTTCACTTGATATTTTACCTGTAAGCTTAAAATGGAGCTCCAAAATGTTCTGGGTTATCAGTAAGTTTGTATCGATTGTATATAAATCTCTGACACCCATGGAAAGCGAGTTGGCTCGCTAACCGAGACAGTAACATAGTTATAACAATGCAGTAATCTGTCTTTATATTACAATTAGCTAGCTGGCCGGTCCACTGGACTAGTCACTAGTATGTATAAAGCCTCTCAAGTAATAAATATGCTAAAATTATGAATATGTTTACTGTCTCAAAATGTTATATAACTTCAAAGAAATAATGATTTTGAATTACATTTCTTTAAACTGATTATAATAGCTTGTGACACCTTGCTACTGCCAGCTAAATGGTTTGATTTACTGCTATGCCTTATACACTGAGAAAAAGATTAACTGATTTAGTGCTTGCTCAAACTGAACCTGTTTGCCGGACTGACCATATGAATTGTTATTACATGAGCACAGGCCGGCTTGCTTGCCAGGCTGACCAAATTAGGTCAGCAAACAGGATGGCTCATTTGGTGTGGCAGATTTCTCAGTAAGCCAGCTTGGATACTGAACCAACTCACCATCATATAATCAAAGCCGTTGGCCAACACTATGTTATGGATTTGCAATGATGGAAAATTTAACCACCCCTGCACTGACAGGTGTATCAATATCATTCATTACATGTATAATATAATGTTTGCGGGTATTTCTTTTGTTCTCACAGGGCCATTAACAACTAATATCAACTAAACATTAACCCAAACAAAGCAAGTGGTCCTGACAACATACCAGGCAGAATATTTAAAGAGGTTGCAGCTGAAATCTCACCATCTCTGTGTCAGCTCTTCAATCTTTCGCTAGCTATGGGGCATTTTCCAGCGTAATGGAAATCGGCAAATCTAAGTCCACTCTTCAAAAAAGACGACCCAACACTGGTTAACAACTATAGACCTATATCGCTGTTATGCGTCCTTTCAAAAGTTTTTGAAAGATGTGTTTTTAACCATTGTTACCCCTTTCTAATGCTCCAGTTTTACCACCTACAGCATGGATTTTTAAAGGGAAGGTCGTCAACAACAACACAACTTTTACAGGTCTACCATGATATGGGAAACAGTGTCGAAAGCTTTGGAGAGGTCGAGATAGATGACATCTACCTCGTGACCATTTGATAAGGATTGTAATACGACCAATTAGTTCAGAAAATGAAAACGATTGGAATAGAAGGCAAATTGAACGACTGGTTCAAAAGCTACTTAACAGGAAGAAAACAACGAGTGGTCATCGATGGAGAGTACTCTGATTGGTTAGGAGTGACATCGGGTGTACCTCAGGGGTCCATACTGGGGCCTCTCCTTTTTCTTGTCTATATAGATGACATGCCTGATTATATTCGATATAATTCAAAGATGGCATTATTTGCTGACGATTCAAAACTCTACAAAGCCATACAACACTCGAATGACTCTGAATGTCTACAAAGCGACCTGACGAGACTTAGCCTGTGGTGTAACGATTGGAATATGAAATTTAACACATCCAAATGTAAGGTTGTGAATATATCCAAGAAAATTGCAAAGGTTGAACGATTTTATGAAATGAATTCTGCTGCCCTTGAAACGGTTACCCATATTTCTGATCTAGGGATAATTGTGACAAACAACTTAACGTGGACAAAGCATATCGAAGAAATTACACTCAAGGCAAATAAAAAACTTGGACTAATTCGGAGACTATGCAAAGATATTGTCGATCCACACACGAGAAAACTTCTCTACTGTTCCATCGTTAGGCCACAACTAGAGTATGGTAGCGAATTATGGTCACCTTACACGATTAAATCAAAAATGCAAATAGAAAACGTTCAGCGGCGAGCTACGAAATTTATACTTAGGTATCCCAAAGATATCAGTTACAAGCAACGCCTGGCCCACTTGTCAATGCTGCCGCTCGAATACAGAAGAGAGATGGCAGACCTTTTACTTCTATTCAAATCAAGAACTGGTACCTCAGCTATAAATCATCTCAGATTCTTTCAGCCAACGCGAAATCCTCGTTACAAAACCCGGAATTCAGATCCAAACAACTATGAAATTAAGTTAGCCAAGCAAGAATATTTGACGAATTCCTATTTTTTCAGAGTGACTGGACTATGGAATAAACTCCCCAAAGACTGCAAAAGTCTCTTAACATTTAATCTTTTTAAAAATAGCTTATATAAATTTTACACTAAAAAATTTGAAACTGAGTATGTTCTTCCGGATGGAACAGGATAGTTTTTAACCAATTTATTTTCTTTTTAACGCTACATGATGTAAATAGTTTTTATAATATATTTTAAATAATACTACTAGGAGTCTGATGTCAATTGGGGCATTTGCCCTGTTTCTTTCTCCTGTCGCTATTTTGTATTTATTTTAGTATTATTTTGTATTTATTTATATTGCGACAAACATATTAAATTAAATTAAATTAAAATTAATATACCTCATTATATCCATTTTTGCTAATCTTACCTCCGTTGAAATACCAGGTTTGACGCCAACGGAGGTACGATTACGAAAAATGAATTTTAATCAAATCATCATTCAAACACTCAACACGAGGTCGAGGAACCTCGTCACAAATTTCGCCAAAATTAATTTTGATACGGTAGATTAGTTCTTAATGCCCTGTGAGAACAAAAGAGATACCCGCAAACCTTATATTACAAAGGAATAGCATAAATAGAGGTGCATTAACCATTAAACGTCCCGCTCGATTCGGGTCATTTAGTAAAATTCCTTCGGGTCTTCAGTCCTTCGGCCCTCGGAAATTTTACTAAATGACCCTCATCGAGCGGGACGTTTAATAGCTAATTATGCACCTCTTTTTATGCTATTACTTATAAACATTGTACCTACAAATATAGACCTTAGTAAAAAATTGCCCCCGAATTAGTATTCTTTTATATACATATAAATTGACCCTTATGAACTCGTTTTCATGTACAAAATTGAAAAGGATTCTTACTTTAAAACTAGGTCATAAGGGCCAATTTATATGCATATAAAAGAATACTAATTCGGCGGCCATTTTTGAATAAGGTCTATAGATTTGTGTATATTGAATTCAAATCGCTGAATTTGCCTACAATGTCTTTCAACAAGCCACTAATTCAAGTAGCCCGAGTTAACGCCTAGCGGGCGTCTTGTTTACTATTCATTAGAAAATTCAAACACTCCTGACTCGTAGGCCATACTTTCACAAGATATGTGTTTCCATTTTTTTTACATTTGTTGTAATTTTTCGTGAAAGATCATTATACGTTTGTAACACAAACGTATGATGTATATATTCCTGTCAATAAAGTTTCATTGAAGTTGTTGCAGCCATGATAGTCTCTTTTCGAATGTGCTGGGTAAAAAGCCAAAAGGATGTTGTATTTATACTTTTTTTTGAAAAACAATAAAACACTTTTTTTTTAAATATATATTTTTATTATAATAATTCGTGTAATAACAACGTATCACGCTTTACATCAAATAAACTAATCTGTTTTTTTGCATAATACCTAAAACGTTACACAACTTTTTATGTTGTTTTAAAAAAGATCCAATTCTTTTTATTTTTTATTTAACAGGGGTATATCATATTCATTAAACTTAATTTTTACATATAGTAAATCATCAATTTCACTAATTTTCCCTAAAAAATTCATATAATCGATATCTTCATTATAAGCGATATCTGTAGTATAAAATTGCGATTTAAATAAATCGAACACGATTATTTTAACTGTTGTTTTATTGTTCATAAAACTAAAATCATATAACATTAAGTGCTGTTGATATATGTATAATTCAGCAATTCCAACGTATATCGCATCAAGCATTTTACGTTACAACTTTTGATATTAATTGAATCTTCATAAATTCTTGTAAATGAAGCCAACAAACAAAAAACAAATAATATACACATTTTTTGGAATGTAAAAAGCATTTTTTTGTTGTTTAATAATGATGTTTAACGTTTTTTTCAAATCTTTCTTTTTTATATTTTGTTTAACTAAAATATAACCCTTGTCCTTCTCTATTAATTGAACAGCTTTCCCAACTAATGAGCTTGCATCGTTATCAATATTGGTTATTATAGTTTTTCCACCAAATATTGTTTCGTCATGATTCATAACCTCAAGTTTTACATTATATTTAGAATAAGTCCTCATTATTCGATGTTTATTTTTATTACATTCAATTAATTTTAATTGATATATAGGTCTTGAACCAGTTATAGATATTGGTGCAAGATGTTCCTGATCTTCCAAATATTTCGTGTCTTTTCGCTCATTCTTTGCACGTCGAAACCAAATTAAACCATGTTCATCATGTCTGCTCCTACTCATTTTCGCGCCACATTTCAATTTTATATGTTGAATTGTTAATTTGAGCGTCTTTATATTTGAAGAGTGATAAATCCGTTGTTGAAAAACTTTTTACATATTCTTTAGAACCATTTTTTCTTTCCAAGAATAAATATATTTCAAACATTTGAAATGATTGACAAACGGGTATTGATGATTCAATTATTTTACACTCCGATAATTGTATTTTCCCGGTATATTCTGGGTCACCTGTAAGTCGTATTATTTGATTATAGCTCATAAATTTATATATATCATCATCGTTAAAATGATTAGATAGAGTCGTTATTAATTCACGAGCAGTCATTTTCAAAAGAACTAATAAAAAATCACAACACACACGCTGTTTTTATAGTATACAAACAGTTTTTTTTAATTCTTATAAAAAATAATTACAAAAATATTTTTATTAACAAGTTCATCTTCTAAGAGTTTGTGTGAAAGATCATTTATTTTTTTTCACCACCTTATACATTTCTTGATCGTTCCAAAAACATTTTATAAACTCTACATATTCTCCGATAAGATCATCGTCCTTTTGAATGGATGCGTGGGGTGGGTGGCAAGGATTGTATTCTTGCAATATCGTTGTTTTAAAGAGCCATATATCTTTTTCTTCTTCGGGTAATCTGAATCTTGTTGTTTTTACCACATGATTAAGTCGGGATTCTATATTATCATCTTTAAAAAAGCAATCATAACCGGTATAAAGACATCCATATTTATAATGTGTATGTTCAGTCCAGTGCATCAACTTTAAATTGGAATCTTGATAATCATCTACCAAGAGTTTCAAAGATACATAAAAACAATCATCCTCATCAAATTCAGACATGTTTTTTTCGTGTGATAGTTTCCCTTATTTTTACTCCTTTATATAGAAGTGATGGTGAAGTTCCAGTAAAAACCCAAGCGTTAGCAACAAATTCTTTTTTTTTAATTCCAATATATTTGAGTGGAGAAATTTTTCCATTAAAAACCCAACAATCATTCTTTTCAATCTTTTTTCCCATTATTCTATTTCTTTAAATTGTATAAACCGTCCTTTCAAATGTGTACAGTCATTTGTTACATGGGTATATATATACTGATCAGCGCTACCCATTTCACATAAGTATACTAATAACTTATAACGCGGTTTAAAAATATCTTTTACACATGATAATAACATCATATTAGATTTTTTATAAATTTCTGCAAGATATTCTGGAGGGACATAATTCGGATCGGGCATTGCTTTTTTTTTAAATTCACAAGCATTCATTTTTCAAAAAATCAAAACACACACTATTTTATAGCAAACAAAACAGTTTTTTTAATTTTTCTTAATATTTACAGTGTTCATCTTTAAAATATAAACGATACAATTGCAATTCTGGAATTATGCGATTGGGTTCTGTTTTTGGAAGCGGTATAGAGTCTAATAAACGTAATTTTGCTTGTGGAGTACATACTTCTTTTTTAAATTGTATTATATCCGTTTCTTGGTACTGATTCATTTTCTCTCTTTAAATGTCTTTTTTTAAATCTAACTGCAGTTCCAATCAGGTTTGTCTGATCATTTGATGAATAGGTATATATATACTTTGGAACCCTATCGATTTTATCATTTTGTAATATTATTTTGTATAGAAAATAATCATCAAATACCCCTAAGGTATTTATTTTTTCACATTTTAATAAAATTAAATCTCCATCTCCATTGTCAGAACTTTTATAAAATCAGAACTTTTATAAAATCTTGGGGGCATATGAATGAGGGATTCTCCATCTCTCATAACAGCTGAACGTCTTTTTATACAAATGTCGCAGTATTTATGTTGTTCTCTTTAAATTTCACAAACTTTCCAATATTCAACGTTTGATCAAAACGTGTATAGGTATATACTATCTTTTCACCCTCCTTTTCACTCTTACAATGAAATACTAATTTATAAAATTGAACACTATCCTCAGGTTGGAATATAGTAACTTTATCACATCTTATTAACCTTACATTTCCCAAACTTTTTACTATGTCTTCAGGGGTACAGAACAATATATGATTGTCTTGTTTATTCATTTATCTTAAAAACTTCGCACGTAAAATCGATGAGCTCTCCAAGTTTATCTGAATGATCGTCTTGCAAATAAGAATATATATACTTTTCACCATCCTTCATATCAGCTTTTAAAAATATTTTATAAAAGACAGTTTTACCCTCCTCAGGATGTAGGAGTGGAACTTTTGTACATTCTAGTAACACCACTTTAACATTTTTCATTTTTTTTTACAAGATATTGAGGTGGACAGAGCAAGGGTGTGTTAGAAGACATTCTTCTTCACTGTAGAGAACCAGAAGTAGAACTGATTCAAAAAATAAAAACAGCTTCTATTTATAAATATCCTTAATGAGCGCATCCATGTTAACAAAATACCCTCCTTTTTGTTTTCTTTTTACTCCAGCACCCATCATTGCTTTTGTCATTGCTATCCTGGGTTTTAAGATCCAATTAAGCAATCCTCCTTTTTGTTTTGTTTTTATTTTCCTACCCCTCCTTATTTGTTTTCTTTTTCTACGTCCAGACCGTATTTGAAACCTATTCCTATTCATGGGTAAATACAAACCACCTTTTTGTCTACCCATTATAATTTTTTATAGGTGAAAAATAATTCCTACACAACAACGATCAGTTTTCATTTTTTTGATTCTCTAACAATGTTTATAGGAAAAAAAAATTTTTTTTTAAAAACATTTTTTATTTTCTTTTTTTAGGAAAAAACAATCGCTTCTTAACCCCTCTATTTTGTAAAAAAATAAAAAAACGAATTTTTGTTGTAATAAAAATTTTTTATTCAATATTATATCTTTGTTTCCATCTTTTTATTCTATCGCTACATTTACAACTATACATCAATTTAGTAGTAATTCTTCTTGAGTAAATTCTTTTACAAAATTCACAATACTGTCTGTTGACAGTACGAACAAAACATCTTGTTTTAAGTATTATTTAACGTTTTTTTAAGATTGTTTTTTTTTCGCCACTCTCTTTTATATTTTGCCAATTTCAAAGATCTTTCGCGATTTCCCCATTTTTCCCATTTTTCCACGACGTTTTCCATATCGAATCAGTGTAAAGGGATCGTAGGTTCGACGCTTACGATGGTAGAAATCTTCTGGATAGGATCGAACAATATCACTACAGTGGGGTATTATATCACCCCATATATCACCCCAACCACCAGCGTTTGCTTCTTTAAATATAACCACACCTTGAATATATCCATTACTTTCATTTCCAGTTTCACAACTGCATTCAAAAAACGAGATATTATCCAATTTAATTTTACAAGAAGGAGTACCAATTAATTTCGCTTCCTCAAACAATTTATTACCGATTTCTTCACTACGTGAAATAAATGACCAAGTCTTTCGTCGGGGTATGTACATCCTGTACTAATACACAGTCCAAAATCGTTTCACACACCCTCATTAGATCGTTTTTTTAATGCACTGATTTCATAAAAATACTTTTATTTTTTTCCAATTCAATATCAAAAAATATTATATATCATTGTCACTTCTATACGTCTAACAAATTTTCCAATATTCTTCGATTGATCTATTTGCGAATAGATATATACGTACTGACGATCATCAGGTAAATCACATAGGAATAATAGTTTATAAGGTTGATATTCATCAATTAATGGTACTGTAGGAACTTTTTCACATTTTACCAACACTAGTTGAACACGTCCTAACACAACAATAAAATCTTCATTTGTACAAAAAAAAGGATTATCTTTATTCTTCGGTAGTGGTTTTCTTTTAAAAAAATATGTGATCCATATGTGATCTCACACACGTCATTTTTTCAAAATTAGGGATACATATAACAAGCAATTATACTTTTAACGCCTTTTCCAATATGGCTCGATTGATCTATATGTGAATGAGTATATACATACTGACGACCAAGCACTGGTAAATCACATAGGAATAATAGTTTATAAAATTGATACTTGGTAGGGGCATAATTAGGTCGTAGCAAAGGAACTTCTTCACAATTTACCAACACAATTTCAACATGTTCTAAAACTGTAATAAAATCATCATTTGGACAATACAAAGCTTCATCTTGACACAGTATTCGTTTTCTTTTTGTAAAATATATTTTATTCTCCATAAATGTAAAAATATGATCCTTCATCATTTATCACAAATCCTTGTCTTTACACAACAATCTGTTTTAAAAGCTAACACTCCAATGATAACATCTTCTTATATAACCATTCCAAAAAAACAATTTACTAACGCTTCATAACTAAATTCACTATTACATTTCGTAATGTACCTGTTGAATCAAAATATACTTCTTCCAAATTGATCTCGGTTTCTCGATCAATTATGGCAATAAAACAATTTGAAGATACTTCCAACTCCGTGTTGAGATATGAGTCTGGATTGAGATCTTTTAATATTAACGCTCGAAGATAAACACCAAAATGAATAGGATACTCTTCCATATAATTCACAGCATAAAATATAGAATCTTTGCAATCACGAGTTAAATGAACATCCTTAAACATTTTAAGTTGTAAAAGATCTATTACTCTAACATTTGATTCAGCCATGATTCTGATGCTAAAAAACGATATAGTCGCTTCTTTAAATACTATTTGCTGAAACCTGAGTGTACAATCACATTAATTTTTTAATTCGAAAAATTATTTTATCATTAATCCAGGTATCCCATCTTTATTAAGAGCTGTATCATCAGGATCGTTTCGATGTTGGTAGCAAATATGCAACACATTATTTTTTCCTTCAGCTGTGAATACAATCAAACGCCCTATTTGTTTATTCGGTTTTTTAAATCGCGATACTTCATAAAAAACCTCATTATTATTTTCTTCATAATTACTCACAGAAAGCTTTTCGAAGTACACGTTAACATGTTCAGGTTTTATCACAAATATATCACTGTCCATTATTTTTATTGCTTCAGCCATTTCTTCTCTAAAAAATCATTTGTTGATCTTCTTATAAGCTGAACGTATCTACTTCCGGACACGCCTTTCCCCAAAACCGTTTTCAAAAAAATAATACCCTATTTACTTCCGGTATATCATCTTACACCTCATTCAAGCTCTGGTCGTCGTTGAGGTAACATCTCCGTCGCGCACGCACTCATTTTTCTTATTTTTTTTTTAAAAATACTTTTTTACAATTCCTTTTTTTTTATAAAATACAATTCAACGTTCTATTTATAGAAATATTTCAACCATTTTTATTTTTTTATATTTTAACTTTTTACTTGGGCCACCTGTGGTGAGCACAAGTCTTAAATCCAGCTTGATTTCTGTGTTCGTCATGTTCGTTTTATACGTCGAGAGAATGTAATTATTGCGTGGGCGTATAAATAGCGAATTAAAGCGATTTCGGCCAGTTTTATTGTCAATGAATCGCAGTCTGAAAAGCATTTACGAGAGCTGTAAACCCGCAAATTAATGCAAATATTCTCTCCAAGATAACTGGATGACTGAGTAACCGTGGACGAAACGTCAACATAACAGAGATAGTCGTTGCAAGGCAAAGCGATTTCGGACTTTCGTTTTATTGACAATGAATCGCAGTTGGAAAGATTACCGAGACCTGTAAACCTGCAAACCATTGCAAAGATTCTCTCCAAGATGAAAGAAACACAGATGAGAGATCAATCATGAAGACAGAATGGACAGCCGAAGGACAGGGAAATATTATTATGCTGTGTTGACATTTATCCCGCGAAACTCCGTAATATTTATCATTATGAAATGTTGTGTTTTGTCTGATTTAAATCAATTCCATATCGAAATGATCACTTGAATTTGGCGAATCGAACGCTGTAGATTTCGTCTACTTAAAATGTGAAGATCAGATGTTATATAAGAAAATGCGTATTAGCGATTAAAGCGAGACTCGCCTCTAAAATCAAAGGACATGGCTTCAAGATCTATTCGTTGTTCACCCGATGATTTAATGCTTTTATGTTCGTTTAAACCGATGTAATTTCGTAACAGATATGTTTCGTATACCTTTCCGTTGTTTTTATATAAATTTTGACACACGAAGACCTTCAATCGAACAGATATTAGAAAAAATAGCATTGCCCGTGTTTAGTGTTTACATTAAATTTCGTCTGCGTGTCAGGCGTTCTGCATTGGGCGGGGGGGGTAGCCTGCGTGTAGACGCCTGATTTTTCTTCCTCATTCCTCGGGCTGCAAAGCCGAGGTAAGCTTTCGCCATTGCATACCCATACCCCCCGCCCAAATCCACGCCATATCTCCCTAATTTGTCCAGTGATTAAGTGGCCCAAGTTAACGCCTAGCGGGCGTCTTGTTTTTTCAAAATTCATGTTTTTTCTTTTTTTTTTTTTAAATACTACTACGACTAATTCACATATATCTTTTTATTTTTTTTTCAAATATATATTTTCCAACCATTAACAACTTTTTTCTCCAAAATACAATTTTTTATTTTTTTACCTTCACTTCGTGCGGCGGCCATGTTTCCTTCCCAACGAAAAGGACAACCAAGTATCAACAACAACTACCATCTTCATGTGTAAGGGGTTGGCACTGGCTCTCAAACCGATCAAATGCAACAAGTATTGATTTGAATTGACTTCCCCTCCTGAACTATTAGTTATTAACTAGCTCACAGCTTGACTCATTTTGGGACACCTCCCTGGAAATACTGCGATACCCTTTTCTCTGATTGGTCAATTCAAATCAATACTGCATTCTAATTGGTTAAGAGCTAGTGCCAACCCCTTACACATGAATAATATATATATATATATATACATAACTACTCTTGTGCCATGTGGGTATCCACGAACAATATCAGTAGCAATCGGAATGGCTTGATATATGAACGATTTTCCGTAACCAGTCGGCAAACTGACATAAACGTCACTGTAATCTTCTACAATCTTCCGAATTGCCATCTCTTGCTCACTGCGTAGAGACGTTAGCTTAAACGTGTTACAAAGGGCTAATTTAGCTTGGTTCCACTTGGCATTGGGATGCGTGCAGTACGCCATCTTGCTTTTTAATAAAATAATTATTAATAAAATAATTATGAAAATTATGCCCGAATGTCCACGTGACCAGAACACGATTAGTGCCGCCGTTCCTCTCCGGTTTTTCGGGTGGAACGTCTGCACGCAGGCTACATTTACAGTTGGTCGAATTGTTAGAAATGCGCTTGATCAGTGAGTATAGTTTTCGGTTATTTTAGTTTATTTGATAAAATTTCATTACATACAGTATACATGTACATGGTGGTTGAGTAAAAATATGACTATTCTGATCAAAATCACAGACCAATGTAGGAGTAGCAACAAAGATCTTAGGTTGAACTTAAATTAGTTTTATGATCTGCTCTTCTATATGCCTCAGTATAAATATGTGTTATTTACCATATTGGAGGTCCGTATTGGAAAAAAGAATTTTCCAATTAAGGTCTGAAAAACAGCGCTGAGGCCATAATCTGTTTTTGAGAGGGAAAAGATTTTTTCAGACATGTTAACTTTTCCTTAATTCTCTAAATTGCAAGTTAATCAATGCCTCGATCTATGTAGTATTAATTAATTGCCTCGATTTGTAACACATAATTTCAGCTGAGAGTTCTCTTGGAATGCTGTATTCAGAGACTAAATGTATTGGAAAATCGTTGAGTTTATCCTTGCAGGCCAGGGGATACCAAATAGAGTCAAGTTCTTGAGTGGTGGTAATCAACTCCTTTGTGGGACATCTGCGTATGTAAAAAACTTCAATTCTTTGGTCAAAATATAAACAGATAAATATAACCTGCTTGATTTAAACCAATCATACTTCAATATTATAGATATAGCTGCATATTTCCTAGTGAACACTCTAATCTATACAGTATAATAAAAATATGTATGTGACTTACAAATTGGCCTATAACTATATCATACAGGCCAATTTGTAAGTCACATACATATTTTTATTATACTGTATAGATTAGAGTGTTTCACTAGGAAATATGCAGTTAGGGCCGGATTAGCACACGATGAGGCCCCAAGCCAAATTTGCGATGGGGCTTTAAATAGGAGGTTGGAGATGAGCGCCCAAGGCCGAGAAATCGAGGCGCTGAAAGCGCGAGAATCGAGCGACCTCTAGGAGGGTCCGGGGGCATGCCCCCTGGGAAATTTTGAAATCTAGAGTCTCTGAAATGCCATTTCCTGCATTCTGGGGGAAGATTTTACAGAATTTTCATGGTTAGAAAACGACCTTTTTTGTACCAAAATTTACAATTTATTTTGAAATTGATACGGTTTTACAGTAATTTACACTTATTTGCCATGTTTGTCCGATTTCGTCGATTTAGTGGGGCCCTAAGCCATGGCTTATTTGGATTGGTGGCTAATCCGGGCCTGCATGCAGTGACATATTTTCCACATTCTCACAGTGTACATATCGACAACGTGATAAAAAATTTCCCTGCTTTTTGCATTGAATCTATATAATAAAAAGAAAAACGTGGTAAAAACAATATTTTTACTCATATTTCGCTGCACTTGGGAGAATGAGAAATTGTAGTGGGAACACGAGTCAGCAGCGCGAGTGTTTACACACTATTTCGAGTTATTATAAAATATTACAATGCTTTAAAGGAAGAAGATGCAACAAAGTCTTGCAAAGACAACATGTGTTGTTATGATATAACTAAGCCCTTTGGAGAGTTCCTTCTCCAAGTACAGGGGCGACTGATGTCAGGTTCAAACAAAGAAGGCATGAGTGCACCAAGAGCTGCTGCATTCACTGGAACTGGAACTGTCAAGGTATATAATATATACTCATATGTTAACATTAACAATTGATTCTCAAACAAATTATATTATATATAAAATATGTAAATATATAATGAAAATCCTCATATACAAATATATATTATACATAATATACTTTGTACTTTTGACGTTTGGGCCAACTCAATTTTATCCAGTGATAATTTAAAGGTTATCATAAACTTTGAACGAAAAAAAAAATTTAACCCTTTCACTCCTGACTTTCCGGGAGGTCTCCCACTGACGCCAGTAAAATCGTCTGGCGTTAGACAAGTGAAGTACGACAAATGGTGTGTCTTGGGGTGAAAGGGTTAAGGCCAAATATAATTACCATAGTCAATTTTATTTATAGGACAATACCTGTTTTTAATATTCACATTGACCTAAATATCATCATCATTGCTCCAAAGTTGTATTTTATTTTTATATTAATTATTTATAGGTTATTTGCTTTTTCTTTGTTATTTTTTACTTATACTTATTGGTAGGGTGATAAGATTTAATTACCACGGTCCAATTGAAGGAGCTCCAACCTACGACAATGAGTTGATTCACAAGTCTTCTTCCCTTCGTGGAGGAAAATAAGGTGCATATAATTCGCAGACTACAGCTATAACATTAATAAATGATGGCATGACTATTCATAATTATAACCTAACTTTCTGAAATGTTTAGGCATTTGTAAACTTTCAAACCATAATTATCTGTTTTTTACATTTTTACATATTTTTTACTTGTTTTTTTTTTTTAATTTCATATATTCTGATAATTGTAATCTTAACTTTATAATATTGTTCTTAATAGGGGATTCTACTTGCATGGGCCATACAGTATATAGACTTTTGGAAAATAACTTCCCATGCTTTCGTTGCAGTAATATGCAGCATCCTTGAACAATGCTTAAAAGATGTAAGCCCACAACAACGTTGGCTAAAAGGTGTGGCAACTGTTGTGTTTGCCAATACTCTGGTCATAAAATTTAATAATACAGTTAATTATTATTTTAGTGAATTTTAGTAAGCTTTTTAAAATTTATGATCATTGACTGGTGTTTTAATTAACTTTTGTGTTTGTCATTTTTTCATGAACAACGATTTACTTTAAATATTTTCTTTAAAAAAACTAAACCAAATACATATGTACCAATAAAATACAAACAATTCCTAAAAATACTTATTATTACAGTTCATGTACAAAGTTCTTTTTTGTTGTTGTTATTTGATTTTTACATGCAATATGCAAGGATGGTAAGTGCGGTTCAATCTTTTCATACAATCTTTTTCAATGCTTACAACACTTAAGAAGTTGCTCGATTTTCGAAAAGCTAAAAACACTGACTTATCGGCTGTATTCGGCTCGTATTTTTACGCTTTTCTCCAGTCTCGCAACTTCCTGGGTTTATTTAGTTATAAAAGCAATTGCGTTTTTCGCAGGGAAATTTCCGAAAGCTTGTGTAAATGTTGTATTTTAAAATGTGATCCAAGCATGCTGGAAGTTGAAATACAATAGAAAAGCGAAAAATTATATCTTAAAAATTATATCTTTGGAAAATACATCTATGATTGTACAGTTATCACAAAGACATTTGAAAATTGGCATATTTTTTCATATTATTGTTTTGGAAGAGCATGCCACTGGTCCCACACTACATTATCAAAACTAGAAGATAACATTGCCAGGAAGATTAAGAAAGGTGATGAACATGTTACTTACTCATACAATAATCAGTGTTCATTGTACTTTTTCATTGGTGATCACGGCAACATGTAGTATTGCAGACCAATTTGTCCAAAAAACGCTTTTGTGTAATTGTTATACTATAGATAGAATTTTTCCGTGTCTTGTTATAGATCAGAGTTCACAACACCGTATAAGGAACACAAGTTACGCCACTTGACTAGGTATCCTAGCGTACTTTTTTTGTTGTTTACATGGTATGACGTCATTTGTGATCTATATACCAGTACACACATGGAAAAATGTAATCTATTTGTTAAGTAACAAGTAATTACAAGAAAACAATATATATAAGTAAATGACTTAATTACATCGGGCTGCATGACATGATTCCAAACAGTTGTGCTGTATGTACTAAATACAGTGTATACAGTAATACATCTTCATTTCCAATATCGTAATGTTACAATTGCATAATATGTTTGTATTTTTTTCAAGATCTTCGAATGGCTGAATACATTTGCCAGTATTGATAAAGTTCCTACTTTCCGTAAGTGTGATTGAATCGTTTTCGGAGTTGTCCCATAAAGTGAGTGAGTATAACTAGCTACATTAACTCATTCCTTGCAGATGCAATTACCTTAAAGTTGATGTTACACGATCAACAAAAGAGATGTTGCACATAACCGCCCACTCGTGCAGCAGCAGTTTTCTCGCCCAAACTTTTTCAGCGCTACTGCCATATAATAAAAGTGTATTTTATTGTGACTACCACAAGTCTAATTCTTTACTTTTTAACAATTAGACTATTTAACAATCAGACTAGAAGCTTGAATTTCCGTAAGTTCTTAGTAATATATATATGTTGTACAATTGAAGGAAATCGTAGAAGAGTACACAAAGCATGTCTCGGATACAGAAAGGAAAACTGTTTACTTTGCCAAAACAGGATTTTCATTGACCTTAGAAGAGCTGAAAACATGGATGCGTAGGTGGTTTAAAGGCTTACAAATGGCCAAGGCATATCTTCTCACATACCCAACAGTATATTCGCTATGGTAAGGTGTCTATTTAATGATGTCAAACTTTAACCATAAACATATAGTATAGTATCTTTAGTATTCTTAATTGATGGCTTATGACTAGGCAGCTAAAAGTGTATATATTAGTCTTGTTGAAAATATAATTGCCCAGCAAATGCTTTTAAAGTTACCCACAATGTACAACTTCGTTCTATATATATATCTCATAACTCTAAACACGTCAAAAATAACTTAATTGCGACATTTTTTAAATAAACCTTATTGCTGATATGTTGTTATTGGAGAATGATTTACTGAGTAATTATCTTTTTTAAAACACTCATTATTGGTACATTACAGCCTCCTTTACCAGGCAGTGTTGCCATATGGCAACAAAAAGACGTTTTACTTTGCTAACATGAAGTATTATTACACCTTATATTTTATTTCTTGTCTGCCATTTTGTTGAAATTCGATGTAAAGCACGCGTTTTTGTGGATTTAAAGGTGATTTTACTAAGTATTGATAAGCTTAGTTTTCAATAGCTAAAGTGTTTTACCAAATAAATACAGGTGATAAATACAGTAGAAATGTGACTTTTAAAATACCTGCAATTGTTTGGGGATAAAGTTTGACAATGTCGTTGCTTAGGCAGTTCAAAAGTATTTGGCAACAATGCCCTAATCTGGGTTTAGTGATATGTCTTAAAGCTTCTCTTGTCATTATTATACTACAGTGAGACCACATATCCGTCTGTTTTCTTGTTGAGGTATAGAAAAGATGTTAATATTTGATAAATTAAGTCTGAGCACACATGTTCAGAAAAAAGTAAACCAACTGCCTTTACTTTGGTATAACGATTTAAATGCCTTAACCAGTTGGTCGAAAACAAATGAACTATATTTCCAGTCATCTAAATGTCATAATCTTCGTGTTAGTCGAAAAAAGCGTAGATTAAACTGTACTTATAATGTTGACGGCGTGAACATTGAATTGGTAAATTCGGAGAAAGATCTTGGAGTTGTGGTTACTAGTGATCTTACATGGAATGAACATATAAAGATGATATTATCCAAGGCAAACAAAATGTTAGCATTCTTAAAACGTAAATGTGCGAAGGATTTAAAAATAGATATACTTAAACTATTGTTTATGTCACTGGTTAGATCAAATCTATCCTATTGTTCTCAAGTTTGGGCTCCTCAATCGTCTATCAATCAGCTGATTCTGGTAGAAAGCATACAGCGACGAGCAACCAAATATATGTGTAAAAGGTCGGAGCTTTCTTATAAAGAACGTTTAAGTTTTTTAAAGTTATTACCTATCAATTTATTGGTTAGAATTTTTAGATCTTGTTTTTTTCTTTAAATGTAAATTAGGCCTAATTCCGATAAATTTGGATGATTATTGTAATACTTGTACTCGTCGAGCTAAATTTGGTTTGGCTTTAAACGTTAAACTTTGTAGAACGTCACTTTATCGTGATTCTTACTTTAATAGAATAGTCCATCTTTGGAATGCTATCCCCAGTACTATTCAAACTTGTGAAACAATTTCAAGTTTTAAAAAGCAACTTAAGGCTTTTTACGTTGAAAGACTAAATTTGATATTTGATGGTGACAATATTCGTACTTTTAAACTTGTTTGTCCTAAATGTCGACGTATAAATGCTATGTCTGTTTGCTCTTGTTGATTATACAATTTGTGCAACATAATGTTATTATTATCATGCATTAGGTTATTTTATTTTGTGATATGTCAGATGTACTATCTAGTATGGGACCTCGTGTCCTTTTGTAGTTGCACCAGCCTTTGGGCAAATTTTTTAAAATAAAATAAATAAATAAAATATCTACTTTATCCTCATTAGTATAAATTGAACTTGATGGCATCCAATGCTTGTATACCTTACACCGTGTTTAAAGCTAAATTATGGAAAAGCGGACAAGAAATCGATACAACACTGAAGAAGCGATTCAATATATTCCGTTGCCTGGTTCGGATTCTGAACTGTCGGAGCTTGAAGATGATGATGAATGTGTAGATGAAGTAACAGTGAATGAACGCTGTGAAGCTGATAATCCAGAATCAGATGATAGCGATAATGATGAAAGTGAAGATACCACAAGTCAACAAGAAACTACCCCAGTTTTCAAGTGGAAAAAGAAGGAACCAGAAGCAGATGTATCCTTTTCAGGGGCAGAATTTACTCTACCTGATAATGTAGATGAACTGAGCCCTTTTTCGTATTTTAAGATGTTTTGGGATGACACTATTACTCAAAACATTGTTGAACAAACAAATTTGTATAGTGTTCAACAAACAGGCAGCAGCATTTCTACCACAAAGGATGAAATTGAAAGGCTGATTGGTCTACAAATGAAAATGGGCATGGTAAAAATGCCAAACTATGAACTTTACTGGGAAAAGGAGATGCGTTATCTGTTATGCCTTCAAAGAGGTATAAGAAGCTACGACAGTTTCTTCATGTAAATGACAATTCGAAAAAAGATGACCCAGGCAACAAAGACAATCGTCTCTAAGGTGTTGCCAGTAATCGAAGGAGTTCGACAAAATTGTCCAAAGGTCGAGCCAGAGATCTGCCACTCAATCGATGAACAAATCATCCCAGCTAAGACTAAATATAGTGGAATCCGGCAATACAACCCGAAGAAGCCAACTAAATGGGGATTTAAGAACTTTGTCCGAGCTGAAAAAAGCGGTATGATTTATGACTTCTTCATTTATGCTTGTGCCAAAAGTACTGGTCAAGAGAAATGCACATCGGAGTCAGTCGTTTTAAAACTTTGTGAGAGCTTGGCAAAGAACTGGAACTACTTGCTATTTTTTGACAACTGGTTTGCAACATTATCTCTTATGTTGAAGCTGAAGTTTCTAGGCTATCGCACACCCACCACTGCTACAGTTCGAGCTAACCGGATTGCCAAATGCCTTCTCAAGAGCGAGAAACAGATGAAGAAGGATGGTCGATGATGCTTCACATTGTTCGATGGCTGAACAACAAATGTGTTCAACTGGTGTCAACCTATGCTGGTGAAAAGATGGGATGGTAAAGCCAAGAAGCATGTTGACGTTAAGTGCCCAGATATGGTGTGCCACTACAATGAGTCGATGGGTGGTGTTGACTTGGCTGACATGTTGATCGCTCTATATCGCACAAAGATCAAGACGAAAAGGTGGTACCTTAAAGTCTTATGCCATTGTGTTGATATTGCCAAAGTGAATGCCTGGCTTTTGTATCGTCGCCACTGTGATTTGGAGGTGCCAAAGAAGCAGCAGCAGTCACTCCTAGATTTCAAAATGGAAATCGCTGGAAGTCTGATCAAGTGTGGCAAGCCTGGAATGACAAGGAAGCTTGGTAGACCATCATTGGAAGAAACTGACAGGAGAGCAACAGCTGAGACGAGAGGAAGAAAGCCAGAGACACCTTTGCCTGCCAAGGTTAGACAGCACGCATCACTAGCTTGAGTACAAAGATTCAAAGAACCGTGGTCGCATTACAAGATTGGGTTCAGTAGAGTGTACTGTGACTTAGCAATGCAAAAAAACTGCTTCAGAGATTTTCACACTTCGTGAACTAAGTGATTGACATAGTACTGTGGCTATGCCATTTTCAATTGTTTACCCAGCACAATATTCATCAAACGATTTTTAAGAATTAATATAATTATCCTAGTTAGAATATGTATTGAATAATTTTAAGTTATTTATGTGTACAATGTCTAACTACAACAATCTTCATTTATTCCGCAGCTAAGCCCCCAGCCCTGTAACTGTGTGGCATTGACTATGCAGGATTTTCACTCAAATTATACCCGTAACCGGGCAGTGTTGCCATATATGGCAACAAATAAAAAAATGACTTACCCCCCTGTTTTGTGAGAACATTTTTTTAAAGATGTATTTCAAAATGTGCACAGTAAACAGTTATCCAAGCACACGTTACCTCTAGTTGGGAAATCAACCAAAGCTTTCCAGCCTGACAGTTCCTCAACTCGATTTATATCGAAACGGTTAACATCACCTCCACAGACAATAACTGTATTAGGATATTTATCCAGGGTGTTATCAGCGATGTTTAATAAATAAGCCATCAAGTCGTTTTCCAAGTAGTTATTTCTGGATTAATGATACAGACCACATACCAGCATGCGATTTCCCGTGGGCAATAAGTGTAATACAAATAAGTCATACAGACCAAATCGATAAACAACCTCGAGGTTATTTCTGACATATATAGCTACTCATCCTTTAGCTCTCATATCTCACCCAGCCCAACTTCTATCTCTTCTGAAGATTGAATAATTAGCTATATTCACTAACACCCCTCCAATGCTACAACTGCCCGCACACGATTTTTTGTCTTTGCAAATATTGATGAACATAAACTTAGGGACTGCAAAACCAGATACATTATATGACACTGTCCTAGGCATTTGAGTATCAATAGATATCAAGTTACTCAATGTCGCCGCACATGGTCCTCCACGTTTATGAACACATAATCGTGATTAACCGTTGTCGTAATTAAATGAGAACTATTACTTTTTCGGCCATCTCTCGAGGTAATTCTAACAGGAATATTACGCATAGTTATTCGAATGGGAATACAATCACTTGTCTCCAAGGTCTCAAAGACACCAATTACAATCGCATTACTTGGCGAACAAGTTGCAGATGGGCCAGCCAACTGGCTGTTCGATAAATGGATCGTTTCCGAAAAATTATTGACTATACATCTCCTGATTTATTTTGCTGGACGATCTACTGCAGGGCTCTTTGTAGTCGATACTGCGACGCTTTGTTACTGTTGTTGCCATTAATGTTCTTGTTGATTTTTCCACTGCCGGATAATCTCTTTGATTTTAGTGACCGTTTTATCAAATTACCAGCATCAATAACAAGGGCCGCTTGATTTACCACAGCTTGCGACTCTTTGAATTGCAAAGGTTGTGATTGCTTATGGACTTTATTGCAACGATTCAGCTCTGAGTGCAAAGACTGCGAAGAACAAAATGCCTTCTGTTGCTTTTGTTGATATTCTTGCAACTGTTCCGTTATTCTGACATCACCTCGATGAATTCGATGCTTTTTCCTGTACTTGTCTAATTGATTTTGCATGCCACATGATTCCTTACCCTTAGGCCTGGCTTTATCACGAACACTGAGATTATGGGTTATTGTTCGGACTTTATCGCTTTGGTGGTTTTGATGCTTTTCTCTATTATCATCTGATTGATTTTGTAGACTGTTGGACTTGTCATAATTAAACCTGGCATTATTGTTAAGACGTATGGGATTTTCTCTTTTGTTCTTTTCATAACTTCCTTCTTTAGATGTCGGGTCATTTAGATGTTGAGTCATTTAGATGTTGATTTGCATTATGGTTTTATTGATTGATGTTTTCCCTTTGTTCTACTTGTTGGCTTATCTGACGTAATTTGCATAATTTCTCTCAGCTCCGAAGACCTTCAACTTATAATCTTTTAATTTCGAATTTAGGACTTCTACTGTATGAAAAAGTTCTACCGTTGAGCCGCTTGCTGTTAGGCGTGATCTTATAACAAGAAAAGAAAATATTGGATTTAGATATCCATCCCTGCAATCGCTTTATCTGCGAAGCTGTAGATCATAGTTATAATCTAAGAACAGGTTCAAATCAATTTTCAGTCCCTATTTCGCATACAGATAGACATAAACTATCTTTTATCCTGAGAGCGGCTAGGCTTGAACTATCTAATTAAATTTTTATCTAAATTTTTAATGTATATTAGCATCTAGAATATCCTAATGTCCTATTTTATATTTCAATTTTAAACCGCATTTCTCACTAAAGCTTCATCTCACATTTTGTAATCATAATTATCTTCTGTACATTCTTATATATATCATATATACATAATTTCATATTATTGTATATTTACAACTTTATCTATTTGTAATACCACTGTAATTCTAATGCCAAAGGTGGTAAATAAATGTTTATTATATATTTATATATGTTTTATGGGATGGCTTGTCCAACTCCGTAGAGAGGGAGGGGGCATGACTTGTTTCGGTGATTCCGTTCGCTCGAAACGAGCTACGCCAGTTTATATGGTTGTTTTAATATAGTAGGCCATTGTCGCATTCTTGCCTAGTTAGTATATCGTTGCGTGAAGCTTGTGCATTCAACTTTTGTTGCGGCGGAAAACGTTAATGTTTATAACCTGCCTCTATTTCACCAGGAGATTCTTCTGTCCAATGAGCTGTTTTAGGAATATCACCCAATTCCTAAAGGAATTGAGTTATAACAATGACAGTACTCTTCGTAAGTACTCAATTCAGGTTTCGAATGTGACTTTGGACAAGCTGCTTACTGGCCTCGCAGACGAAGTCGAGACATCGTTGAAGATGACCAAATTAAATCGGCTGTGTATATAATTCGCAAAAATAGAAATTCTCGAGGCCAATCTATATGGGCGTTGAATGACGAAGTCTTTTTAGACGAAAACGGGCGATTGATTGCGGATCTCGGCGCCTTCGGCTTCGAATGGCTTGGTAATTTGACCGAAGGGGATGGGATCAACATTGCCAAAGCTGACCAGTCTTGTTCCGTGTATACTCCTCTTTCCTCTCAATCATTCGACATCATGTGCCATTTTCTTGCTGGGACTTTGGAGGATCGGTGCAGAGAAGGTATTGCTTTGAATGAGGTTTCACAAATGTTTGGTCCTAGACTGCAGTTCCCCACAATCGAAGAAGGCAGTGCACCATCGAATGACTCGCGTCCGCCGCCAGTGGACAGGTGTAACTTTCTCTCGCAGTTTTTTTTAGCAAGTCAACCTGTGATATTTGCCAATTATTCAGAGGTATGTTCTTTATTTAATGTTTTTATGAAAGGTCACAAGATTTGCTAGGGCAGGAATAATAAAAGCTTAGGACGCAATGGTTTTTACTGCATATGTTCCTTTTTTGTTCAGAAAATATACGAAAAGATTATGCATGCAAGACTTCATTAGCGTAGTAATCGTCATGTAACGGTGTTAAAGCACGATAAAAGCACGATATAAAAAGCACGATATATCGGAAGAGTTGTTGTACAATGATTTTGTATCCTCTCACGAATCATATAATTATCGATTGGCACACAAATGTTGTTCCATTGGATGTTATATTATGCACTTTAAGCCTATAATGAGGCGCGTATACAGAAGGAGTTGAGTTGGCTAGCCCCGCTGCTTTTATGTTGACCTTATGTATTGATCTTTCTTTCTTGGTCTTCATCGTCAACAGTGGCAAAATGAGAAAGGATTTTGCGCATTAATTATTGGTGTTGGTGAACCTGGAATGGGCAAAACCAAGGCAGGTAATGTCGCCTTGGCCACAGCTGGTTCATACCTCACCAATGCTCACAATGGATCGGTTTCATCGTTCACTACGATGGGATTCCAGGCAGACGACCCAACTGATCCATCGGAAATTGGTAAAGCTGCTAAACGATTCTTTAGCGATGGAACCAGTGCAAACTGCCGAAAGGAGCTGCTGTATGAGCTACTTCGCCAATTTGTACGGTCAATCGACATGTGGTGAGGTGGCTTTTGCATCCACACAGGCAACGGAGTGTATGCTTTAGAATTTTAATTTTCTGTTATTATTTTATGAAATATACGTATTATTTAAACGCGACTTTTTTAAACAGCTTCAAAAACGCCTTGACGGTTTAACGACAGTTGTTCAGTTCCGTAAACCAATGTTGACTAAGCCATAAAAATCATGGATGAATTTTTAGCTAAAGTTTATCACATATAAAATTTAACATGTATCATGCATGTACTTATACTGACTTACTTCCTTATAATGAATTATGTTGCTGTTATCGTTGTTGAAATATGCTTATTATTATTGTTATTGTTGTTGTTGTTATTATTATTTAATAATAATAAGGGCGGACATGCTCTTCGGAGCTCCGTCTGAAAGTTAGGTTCTTTTCGTGATAATCCGTCGTAACTGCCGTCGTCAATGCTGGACTCTAACTGGTGATCTGCTAGTGATCTACTAAATTGATATAAGACTTTAGAACATATCTACGAAGGGAAAATCATCGGTGTGAAAGAAAGACAAATAACGTTCAATCTTAAATGAATGATTGCTGCTTATGAGACTTTTGAGAGATCTAAAAACTGTTTGCAAGGAAGCTTTGCGTTGTGGTAAAATGATCTATGTCGGTGTGAAGGAAAGACAATCTGTGTACATTGACAGGATGGCCGAAACAATATTTCCTGAGTTTAAGACTGAGCTTTCTGAATTATAGTTTCTGAATAATAAATAGGTTCAAGTAGTCAATTATAAATTACCTAAATTAGTGAGATTTATAATTGTATATATATAAAGAATTTCAATAAAGTTTCCATTATTTTATATATATATATATATATATAACCTCAGTTTTGCAGTGTGTGTAACTATGTTTTTCTTCTGCGGATTTAACTTGAGTTGGATCGCATGCAAGCAATAGTTAGCATATTTAGAGGTAATAGTTAAAGAAAATGATTTGTGTGTGCATAATGACTTATTTTGTATTTAAGATGAGTGAGATAACAACCGCTGTATTAGATGAAGAAATTGTTGCCATTTTAACGAAGTGCTGTCCCAATACGTGATGGAGTACCAATTCATTGACGAATCGTCTTTGGGCACGCCTTAATCGTCTACATCAGACATACATATTGTGTTGAAGGTGGAAGATTCCCTAACAAAGGTCACCGAAAGTATGAGTGAAAATGAAGTACGTCCTGTTTAACAAGATGTTTAACAAGACGTAACAACTTTACTAGATGTTCTACCTGATGAATTACCAATTGCATGTTTGAACTGTTATTATTTTGTGTCTTAAGGTTAAGCAATTCCTGCGCACGGACAGATTGGCAACCATGGACCAATGCAACGAGGGTGCTGTGGCCATTCGTCTGGGCAAGTTGAAGCAGCAATTGCATGAGGAGGGAATACCAAAAAATTGGAACGAGAAGGAAGTCCGTGACAGTGTGGAGAAATATAATTTAGGTATCCATTTTGTACGAGTTATTGCTCACGGATTGAGAACGTATTATTCAATTTAGAACCGGTATCGCTTGTTACAAATTGTGTTACATAATGGACTGCTCAAAAATGCTATCTTTCTCAATATATCTTCTGGTCATGTCTTTTCATAAAGGAAAACGAGCAGGTGAACAAAAGTTTTACTCCCCCAAAAATAACTCATTAAAGGTGAAAGGGTGCATCTTAATAAAGCGTGCTCTTTTCAATAAGGACGTGCTCGATAAAGGTATTATTAATAGTATGCCTAGTATTATAGGCTTATTACCATTGCCAATTCCAAAGCATCACATAGTATACCTAAAATACAGTATCAAGGCGACTATGCTACTGGAAATACTAAAGCTAACAATTAGACTATAGAAATAGATATTCCACTGTATACATATTGAGCTGTCCACCATGAACAACAATGTTGCTCAGCTGTGATAATTACATGTTGTTGCAACATTGTTCAGTACTACAACACTGTAAAATTTGTGAATTTTTCACGTTTGTACCTCAACAGACAACTGGCAGACAAATGGTGTATAATCAGGCGACTTACACTGCTCTTCATTCTACCTTATATAAATATAGCGTCAAATGCCGAAATTAGAGAAAGCGATTCCACCGAGTGTATGGCCGCAGGGGCGGATTTAGGGTACGTCAAACACGTCAAGCAATGAATTAATTTATTTCGGAAAAACTTTAAAAATAAATATTCAAGTTTGAAAAATAAATATTCGAACTTTAAAAATGTTTTAATATATATTTTGAAATCTTTGAAATTTTCAAAAATTTCATTTTGCACGTAAATTTAACGTTGAAAATTGTTTAAAAATTTTTAAAAATTTCTTAGCCCGCGTCTTCTAATGCTAAATGGCCACCCTAATCTATGCTTTTCTACCAGCCTGCTAGTCCGTCGAAATGAATCGCTTGTCAGGCGCCAGGTACGTCGAAAAATCCCAAATCCGTCGAATCGGATCTAGCAACCAATCAGCGTTCGTAATTTTCGATTTAGACCAATGAAACTCCAAGTCCGTCGAAACTGCTTATACGGGTGTTTCGACGTACTTCAGGCTAATAAACCCATTATGTCGGGCTTCGACGTATCAGGCAGTAAATTGAGCGAGTTACCTACACTCAATACAAGCAACTTACTTCGCCAAATTCTTCGTGAATTGACGGGAAAATTGCAATCGTGTGCTGTTCTCTCTGATCAAGAGCATATCGCAAAGATTGGAAAGACCTTATACAGGCATTTTGGCGCGGAAATCTATATTCCGAAATATGTCAAATTGAGATAATCAAAGTCCACGGCTGTTAGGTAAGTTTAAATTTTAAATAGTATATAAAGGATTAGGTAACGTCTGACTGTAGACTACAATGATTGATGTAGTTTAATGATATTAAGATAATAATTCATATAAAACAGCAAACATGAATCGATTGCGTTTTTAATAATTTATTCATCTTGAGACCGCATTGATGCATGTTCACCAAGAAATAGAGCCAGATGTGCAAGATGTCCTCCAAAAATTCGCAACTGGTAACAGGAGGTTGGAATTTAGCTAAGTATTTTTAAATTTTCTTTCCATTTATATATATACAGTATATACATTAATAACGACCACATAAAATAAATATACATTTCAATAAGAGTGCAGTCTTTTGTTGGTAATTGGTAACTACTAGTTTGTATGACCAGGATGATGTAGAGAGGTGAGCTCTTCTCTATGTCCATGAAATGTCCTATAGACCTCTTTCATAATGGCGGCCAGTTTAAATATTCTTTTATATGCATGCAAATTAGCCTTTCTGGCCTCGTTACAAAGCGACGATTCTTTGGAATTACAGACACACGAACGAGGTCAGAAAGGCTAATTTAAATGAATATAAAAGAATATTTAATTTGAGCGCCATTATGAAAGAGGTCTATATGGTCTGTTTTTCTCTATTCATAATTATTTTTCTTGGGCGAGTATCTGGCGCCTTAAAACCAGACAGCTCATTGTGGATAAGGGGTAAACTATTAGGTTGTTAAGATGACCAGGATGATGTAGAGAGGTGAGCTCTTCTCTATGTCCATGAAATGTCCTATATGGTCTGTTTTTCTCTATTCATAATTATTTTTCTTGGGCGAGTATCTGGCTCCTTAAAACCAGACAGCTCATTGTGCTGGATAAGGGGTAAACTATTACATTTTCTTTCCATATATACATATTAAAATTAATAAAAAGCCACAAAAAATAAATAAACATTTCAATAAGAGTACTGTATATGCAATGCAGTCTTTTGTTGGTAAATACTAGTTTGTATGACCAGGATGATGTAGAGTGGTGTGCTCTAAGTTATCTGACTATGTCCATGGTCTGTTTTTCTCTATTCATAATTATTTTTCTTGGACGAGTATCTGGCGCCTTAAAACCAGACAGCTCATTGTGCTGGATAAGGGGTAAACTATTACATTTTCTTTCCATATATACATATTAAAATTAATAAAAAGCCACAAAAAATAAATAAACATTTCAATAAGAGTACTGTATATGCAATGCAGTCTTTTGTTGGTAACTACTAGTTTGTATGACCAGGATGATGTAAAGTGGTGTGCTCTTAGTTATCTGACTATGTCCATGTAATGTATTGTACATGGTCTGTTTTTCTCTATTCATAATTATTTTGCTTTGCATGGGTGTGTATCTGGCGCCTTACAACCAGACAGCTCATTGTGGAGAAGGGGTAAAGTTAAACAATCTAATAGATTGGTAAAATGACCAGGATCATGTGATGTAGAGAGATAAGCTCCTCTATGTGTCTAAAAAATTGCTTGGCAGCTAAAGTTGGTGGGCTTTGGCTGTCCATGTCGGATTCACTGAGCAGTGAATCATAGGCATGCTGATGAGCTCTGATATGGAGCGAAACAGTCGTAAAAATTGTCTCCAGTAACGATTATTTAAAAAGTGCAGAAGCATTTTTTTTAAAAAATCGTAAAATGTGGTATAAAAAACGTAAATTAGAACTGTAAGATTTTTCTAAAAAATCTTGCCAGAATGCGGGAAATGCCATTTCAGGGAGTCAAATTTCAAAAATTTCCGGGGGGGCATGCCCCCGCACCCCCTAGAATGTGCAGTTCCGTGTTTCGACGTACCCTAAAAAATTCCTGAATCCGCCCCTGGGCCGTCTCATCCAAAGGTATGCCATTAAAACACTTGGCTTCATTACAGCGGTTGTGTCAATATAGTCACTATAATTGTATTTTCTCGACCTTTTCCACAAAAGATATTGGAGTAATGACTGAGCCAACCGCGTGTTGTTCGGTTGGTTCCCAAATGAACTTCGAAGACAACATCGTGGATCGGGAGTTTGCTACAGCAAGACTTCCTTCTTATAAAGGTTATTATTTGCAAATATAGTTACAAAGCGTCATTAGTAGGTACTAATTTGTATTTTCATATACTTTCTGATGCTTTTCATAACTATTTAGAAACAGGAACAATGACTGATCCTGCAAACGAATGCTTCAACATTGGCACTCAGATAAGTGAGTTGCAGTGCTTAAAGCTTGGTTTACACCACATGTGAAACAGGCTTAAATGTTAAGCATGTTTAAAACCGATACGCAGTTTCGGAACACCAAATTTTTAATACGAAACGTCAAGTAGTAGTTAAAAAATGAGCGGCCGATGTTTGTGGATTTTATGATGTTTGTAACTGCCCATAAACATCGGCCGCGATTGTAAAATCAATAGAATATATAATGCATATTTTGTTTGGAAGTAGTATGGAAACGGTACAAACAATTATTTTAACTACGAAAAAGCTCAATTTGAGCAAGTTAACTTTGATAAAGCATTGATGTTTTATTAATCAATGTTTTATCCTGTGTTAAATATGCTGATTAAATATTAATTTCTTTTGAATTTTCTTTTAACATTTAATTTTACAATAGTAGTGACTAATTCGTATTTTCATATGCTTTCTGTTGCTTTTCACGACTAGACATGGGCACAATGACTGAACCAGCTAAAGAAGTCGTTTGTGTCAACATTGGCACTCAGGTGGATTTTGGCTGTCAGATCAGTGAGTTGCAGTACTTAAATACTAAGCATTTCTATAGACTTAATTTATTCATGAATGGCAGCTGCTGATTCTTTTATATGCACATGTACAAATTAAAGGAAACTGACATTTTCCCCAAAACAGTATTAACGTATATATATATATGTATACAATACCATATTAACCATATGCTACTATAAATTCATAATTTGTCTGTCATATTCAATTGTGTTGTAGATACGGTCTTGCCATTCACAGTGGAAACAAGACCTGCAGAACATCCTTGCATGGGGACTACAGTCTATTGCACTAAAATACGCACACTCCTTGAATATGGCTCACCAATATGGGGCGGTCTGCCTAAGTATCTCATTGAAGAGTTGCAACAAGTTCAGAACAGGAGTCTCCGAATCATCGGCATTCCTAAAAATGATCTGCCAAGAACTTGGAAAAATTGTAGAAGAAAATGGTCACCCTAATCAAAAATATATTCCTAATGAGGTTATCCACCCTTACAATACTAGGAATTCTCGTGTTTTTAACTTGCCTATGTCCGGAACGAATAGACACAGTAATTCATTCATTCCTAGGGCTTGTAGAATATATAACAACATTAAATAGTTTTTTATATAGTATGCTGTATATATATATATATTAATATTATAAGTATAGTTATTTTTATTAATTTATTACCCTAATTATTTTTACAAGTTGTAAATCCATTGTATATATCTTTTCTAAAAATGGATTATTATTAAAATTGTTAATTAACCTCTAAAAGATTGAGTCAAATTAACTATGAGATATGAATTATTGATAGTGCATTAAATGTTTTAATCATGCCAACCACAACCCCGAGGGCCCCAAAAGAAAGGTTGCAAAGACCTTGCAAACTTCTAGTCATTCTCCTGCAGCACCAATTGACAAAGAAAGATGCCCAATATGCACTGCTAGAAAAACCGGTTTTTGGGTGAGTTGTGAAGCATGCGAACAATGGTTTCACTGCCGCTGTCTTTCAATTGCTGTAAAAACAGCCATAGATGAAAAATTAAAATTTGTATGCACATGTAGTTTGTAAATATATATACATATATAAAACATGTATATGTATGACTGACATTTATAATATAATATTTCCAACCCATTGCTTTATTTGATTAATCAGATGCATCATGCATGTTCATATTATAGGCTGTATTATAATTAGTAATCAGGCCTTGCCCTGGTTGTTCAAAAGACGGTTATGGAAAATCACGGAACAAAATTCGGAGCATCCGCTTGAGAATGTTGGAATTGTGTTCTCACTGACCTAGTGTGAATTAATAATTGTTTTATTTTATGAAGTTCGAAAATAGAATGTCACCTAGAAAGTATTTAAACAAAACAACAGATTAAATTGTAACCCAGGATTAGCGCTAAGCGGCCTTTGAACAACTCAGCTCCTGAACAAAACAAACGCGCTCTACAAAAAGTGCTCCTCCGTGACCCATGGCGCTCGTTTCTCTGAGTGGAGATAAGACCCTGGGTATGAGGTTGGTTCATTACTTGCTTTCAACTATGGCGACACTCAAGTTGAAGTGCGAACTCTATCACAGGTTTGTTTGGGTTTGAAATCGACGTTTCCCAATTAAAATCACGTTTGCAAATTTGTTAAAAACAGTTCGTTTTTTGGTCATTTAGAATAGATTTTTTGTTGGTTTAGGCTTCATGTTTTTAAAAAATCGCCAGTAGCGGATCTCGCCGTTCAAAAATATTGCGCAGTGACTACGTTAAGTAAACAAAACATGACTGCCTGATCAGCTGTTTTTCACTTGCCACTTCGCATCAAGCACTAGCAATGGCCGCTTTAAAAAGGTAGACAAGTATTAAAATTGAGCAACACTTTTTAAGAAACACAATATTTGAAGAAATGCTAAATTAGAATAATTATTATTTAGATAAACATTTGCTGTTTATAGAACTGTAGAGCTGTAGCATTGTAGAGTTGTAAAGTTGTAAAGTTGTAGAACTGTAGTACTGTAGAGCTTTAGTGCTCACTAGCATATATAGACAAACACATACCAAATAAACTTCCCCAAATGAGGAATATATCAAGCAATAACTGTGAACATTGGAATGTACCATTTGTATTAGCATAGCTGCAAAGTTTCAGTAAAATATACCCCGGCCATTATTACTGCCCCTTTGAGAGTATATAAAACAATTGGTACTTTATGTAAGATATATTGTAGAAGCCTCTGACTGTACTTTATGCAGCCTATACACTAGGCCTTCTATTTTGATTTTCGTTTTTTACGGAGAATTCGGAGCAGAATTATACTATAGGAGCCTGGGCCAGCGGTTTGTATTCTAGGCTGTACTTTATCTAATTCATTCGATTTGTTAAACGGCTATTAAGCGTAAATTGAAATAAAGTTTGGATGAGATATGTTTGGACCTGCCGAAGTTTCGATTCATTTCATTTCACCGACTCAAATCATCTTTCGATTCTGGCACCTCGTGTCCATAGCCTGCGTGAACGTCTGCACGCAGGCTACTGTGTCCAAGGCTTGTAAGAATGAGTAAGATGTCGTTAACGACATGGCCACATCTGTTACTGCATTTTTGGGGAGTTTGTTAGTAAGTCTATAAAGCATCGCCATCGTAGCGTCGTATAGCTCTACAACAAACTCTACACTTATTCGCACATCTTAGAACGTGACAGGCCTACACTGGACCAATGCATTTCTCAGGAGCTAGAGGAATACTCAGATCGGAGCAGGTTGCTTTGATGGTGCGTAAATTATCGGTGCATTCCGTCGACCCTGGCGATCCTACCATAAAATAATCGTGTAAATAGTGCAGCACACGTTTGATGGCATAATTATTGTGAAGGACCCAACATAGTATGCCAGCCACTGAATTGAAAATAAAAGGAGCCGACCAAATGGCAGTGTTAGATCCATAAAATAATAGTTTCGCCATTTCCTGCCCAAGAAATAACGTGGTGTGTACCGGGATAATTCTATATGCGCTTTTAATGTCTGGTTTTGCTATAAGAACGCCCTTCCCACAATAAGCAACAAAACGAACAGCGTTGTCAAATTTGCAATATTATGTGTGGCACCTCGCTGCATCAATAACGTCACTCACGCTGAACCTGCCTGGGTGTGAAAGGTCTAAGATTAAGCGCCAACTGTTAGGGGAAGATTTCTTAGGAATTACACCAAAACAATTGACATGGAGATTATCTACCCCTTTCGCCAAATATCCGTCTATAACTGGATAACTAAATATTGATGGTCATAATCAGGTCTCTATGCATGTCAGGGAAACTGATCTTTCCTAAGTCGGGACTTGAAACTGATTGGTTAATAGAAATCCAAAGTTTTGTACCGCTTGTATTAGAAGCAAGTTACATTGTGTAATGCTAGTTAGGAAATTCCATGGCATTTTAACATCATATCTACCAGTAAAGAGCTATTTTCCATGTTTCAATTAATCTGTTCATACATGTTATAGTACCATTATCTATTGCCTTAATTGACAATATGTGAATGATATACAACTTTTGAGTTAAAATTAGTTTTTGTAACATTGTACTGTACATTTGTGAATATGTGTTGAAATTTGTAACAACTGTAATTTGTTAGAAAACAAGACCCCCATATATTGATACCAGTGTTAGCATTGAAGGGGCTATCCTGTATAAATATTATTGTATTATTATTAATACTAATAATAATAATGCATTAACAATAATACTACTAATTATAATGCCTAGTGCAGATTGCAGATACCATATTTACCATGTAACAAAGCATATATATATCATTGTGTACTATCTAAATTATATCACGGTGCACATATATATTATAACCTATATTCAGAATGCCATGCCTAGTCTGCTTGTCGACAATGATCTAGCTAACATACATAGTAGTGTCAACATACCCAATGTGAACATAATAATAACAAGCTGTATTTTACATTGATAGAATAAGTTGTGACCCACTAGGACAGCTAAGTATATTTGTAGGTCTAACATGTTCCATAATGGATGGAGTACTGTAAACACAGATTAAATGGAATACATGCCAGTATACAAAACATGGATGTCAAGATCATATCGTTAGAAACATAATATTCCTTGTTGAAAAAATTATAACTTTCTTATTGCCAGTGACTGCCTCTAACCATTGAGCCATCGAGATTCAGATGGAGAGAGGTTACAATGATGCACTGGTTCTAATGATATACTGTATGTACTGCCTATGCACAGCAGTTACTATATATTTCAGTAATGACTATGATTGGGTGTGTTAATATATACACTGCTGTTATATCAATAGAATTAGTACATCAATGTAACGTTTACTCACCATCTGAGTCTTGGTAGCTCAATGGCCAGAGCATCTCACTGGAAATCAGAAAGTTATCCCTGTCTGGGACACAGAATAATTTTTCTGAGGATATGAGCTTGCTTGACAATCATCCATGTACTGTATTGTCTGTTTTCCCCTGAGCTCTCCCTTATTCACTACAGCAGTGTATATATTAAGTATTAACACTGACAAGTATACATAGTAATGCTTGTTTATTGCTACAAAATTGTAGGCCAGGCCCAGGTCATATAAACACAGCAAAAAATCACCCTAAACTACTGTATATATAGGCTAATTATCAAGCTTATAGTATTTATAATTTTAATCAAATAATAAACATACTGTACATGCAATTCCAAAATTTGTACTACCACTTAATACTATTCAGCAGTATTATAAAGAACAAATAGTATATATTTTAAACAGGCTAGGACTGGCCATTATGCCATCTTGTGCCAGCCATTGTGCTGTGACAAAGTGCCATTGTTCTGGCACAGGATAGCACAATGGCCAGTCCAAGCCTGATTTTACACTCAATATTATACATATATGTTTTGAAAATTCAAAACATTACACACCTTCAAATTTTCCCAAATCTCTCTGTATTTCAAAATGTGTCTTTTAGATTTCGGAGCTTGGAGCAAATACACAATACAGTGTACAATTATTTAAATTGCATTAAAATTAGCGAGTCAAGTCAAAAAGTTAAACGATAAAGTGAAGCACTGAACTGAAGGTAATGGCTATTCGTACGGTAGCCGTACGACGCTATAGTCTCACGAAATCCTAAACCTAACCCTAATCCTAACCAAAAAAAAACTATGCAGAAAAGGCAAATGAATTGCTCAACACAGACCGGTGACAAATATCACAATGTACACAATTATAATAGTCCTTTTACATTTTACGTGTGTCTGTCTTTGATTATCTTGTCCTTCAATACTACAGTTTCGGCTTGAAATCAGTTGATAATGTCTATAGCAATGTTTGTTTTTAACAAACATTTACTGCATCCGATGATTTTGTGAGGAAATGGCTGTTTTTTTGGCATATAAATTTCGCCGTCGGCGAATGGCGGCTTCTTCCGGAAAGCGGTTTGTCGCGCTGGCGTCAATTTAAATTTAAATTACGCAAATTTAACACACAAAAAACCGTTTCAATAACGTTTCAATTTTTGCATTCGCAATCATGTGACGGTTGCAATTTAAATATTAATTCAAACCCTCGAGCGGATAAACCTATAGATGGTATAGAACCTATAGATGGTATAGAACCTATAGATGCTATAGAGTCTATATATGTTGCGTGGTTTTGAAATAGAACGAGGCAACAAGATATTGTTTCATTCAATAGCGATATATTTCTATAGCATCTATAGGTTCTATAGCATCTATAGGTTCTATAACATCTATAGGCTTATATAGTTAAAGACATATAGACACACCCATATTTGAGGACATGCATACATAGAGAAAGAGCCCATAACGACTCATTTTAAACCAATATATGTAACGGAAATTTATTCTCAAATTTATTCAAAAATGTTGTTTTTAGTGAGATTTATTAAGCGCATCTCTCGAATAAGCACTGCCCAAGAATAAGCACCACATCAAAAAATCTAAATATGACATGCTGTTTTGGTGTTCCTGAGCTGTTGTTGCTGTAACATGTTATTTCTCGTTTTATGTTATTGGCATCTAAAGTTATAAGTGAACAAATACAGCCAGACCGAAAAATAAGACATGAAAAAAAATAAAGATGTGAGACGAAATGAAAACATGCAGCACTGATACGATTAGGATATTGACCATAAATTATATCACCATTGGTTCAGTTTCCTTTGTTCTCTAGTGGCCATTATATCTGATATCAACCTCATAAAATTATTCATGAGGTTGATAAGTACTTATCAACCTCATAAATACTAAACTTCACCAATGGTGATATAAGGCGGTTATATACCTCAGACCTCGGTGTTTAAGCGATATATCAACCCTCGAGCTTCGCCCTCGGGTTGATATATCGCTTAAAGGGACACTCCGGGAAAATACAAATGTAGTTCATATGAAAGATCTTACTGACTTTAGTTGATTTCCAAAGTTTCAGCATTCCTATCAATTTAGTTGAGAAGATATGGCTAGTTGAAGTTGGAGAGTTTGTCCAATTTCGACGCCATTTTGTTTCTCAAATATGACGTCACTGAGTGATGCTATCTTGTATTATGCCTAAGAAGCTCCTCTACTTTCCTGCAATGAGGAACTAAATAGTTTATTTCGACTAATTTTCGTCCAAACAGTATTCACAACAGCTATCACTATGTGATTGACATCAAAACAACTCCACTGCCAATAAAGAATCACTCAATGACGTCATATTCGCAAAACCAATATGGCGTCAAACTCCTCAAATTTTCAACTTCAACTAGCCATATCTTCTTAACTAAATTGATAGGAATGCTGAAACTTTGGAAATCAACTAAAGTCAGTAAGATCTTTCATATGAACTGCATTTGTATTTTGGCCGGAGTGTCCCTTTAAACACCTCGGTCACAGTATATAACCTATACATAAATTTACAGGTTTATATTATTTATTCGACGCTACTTAACAATCGAAAATCAAAAGAATAAAATGTCTTTGGAGTAGCGAAACTATACCTCTTCATTGACAACGTTTACTTTAACCTTCATTCCAACAGGAAAAGTACAGATAACACACTCGTTATCGTCTGTGATTTCATGACTAAATAGACGACTCTTATGGAAGACACTGGCCTCATCCACCTCTCCTAGAGCAACCAATTTCTTGTTCTGAATAAGCCACTTGTTTTCATTGGAGCCTAAACTCGTGTTTAAGAAAAGCGAACGGATAATATTGGAAAACCTAACAAATAAATCATTCTACTGCAGCAATTTGATCACAAGCTCGAAATTTCTCTGAGTTGAATTAAAGTGATATCACCTCTTAGTATAATTTCTGAGCTTAAACGAGCGCTGATTGGCTGACTGGCCAGTAAATCTGAGACGATAGTCACCGCGTAGCGCGGTGACTATCACTTTACTAGAAATCATACTTGAAAAAGTGTTTTTTTGTAACCAGACTATATTTATTCGTTCCAGTCCCCTCTCCGAATCATCATTTTGGTGTATGGTTTTTAAAACATGACGAATTTTTTTTCAAAATGGTGACTTAATTATTATAACTAAAAAATCGTCGAAAAGGCTCAAAAACTTAGCATAAAGACATTGTATATATCAGATTTCTCTCAAGATAGAACTGTCTAAGGGTAAGGAAGTTGTTTATCGTATAATTATTTGTATTTTTACGTCCGTTTTGATCGTTAGTTGTGTTTTTGAAAGCTGTCAGCGTGAAGAAAACATCGAGCATAACACAGTTCAAACTGTCTGTTTAAAACTTCTCAATTGAATATTCGTTCAAGCCTGAAATTATACTAAAACAATTAGTCACCTCAGTCTCGGTGATTATCGTTATATTTACCTCGCTGCTTCGCGGCTCGGTAAATATTCAACGATAGTCACCTCGACTTCAGTGACTAATTGTTAAATAGAAATTAAATTTCGAGCTCGAAAGTTTTCGTCAAAAAGGAGGTCTTCGAAACGTATTCATATATAGTTGTTTAAATAAAGAGTTTAATTTTAATGTGAGCTTTATATATTATACTATATAATGAATATTTATTTGCATTAAATCAATATTAAAATATTACTCGATGATCGATGGCTCTTCTTGTTTTCCAATGTTCCGTTTCGTCTGACAAAAAAAATCGCATATTTCATTGTAAGTCATGAGTATTATTTCAAACGTTTTTGGTAGTACATGGTTACTTGATGGGGTTGAGTTTCATAATAAAATATCAGAATGATAAAAGCCTTTCTAGAAATACCATTAGCAACGATGTTAATATGACATTTTTGCTAATCACTGCAGCTGAAGAAGTGAAATAGTGAAAAACGGTCTGATGTTGCCTAAATTACCCAAATATATGCGACTTTTTCATCTTATAATTTACACAATCAGACAAAGCTGCCCAGATTTCTCACCTTATTGCCAGGCCTGCCTTATTTCTAATAAAATTACTGGTCAGTCAATAATTATACACGACTTAAACTTCCTTGGAATTTACTTAAATTTCCTTGGATTTTCTCGGTGAAAATGGCAAATGTGAGTTTTTTAAACTATACTTCCCAAACTCATTAATAATTCATGAGGAAAACAAAAAGGATAATCAACCGAGACGTTGGTAAATGTAGTAAGAAACGTCCATAAATTAAGCCAACTTTACTGTCAGATTTCTCTTAAAATACTGGTTCGTTTGAGAAGTAGGGGTGAGACGAAGGTTAAATCTTAACCTTCGTTACAAAAGCTTTGCGAAGCTTTGGTGCTAGGCCCCTCCCACTTCCCTAAATATATTCTGGTTTTAAAACAACAAATTTATATATTAATAAACCACACTTTCTCCTGTGTAAAAACATGTTGAAAGCTTTAAAAAATTGAAAATGTTATTTCCATGCACTTATACCACGCAGTACAGCGAACAGTAAGCAGTTTATTACGTGCGTTTATTATCTCGCTTCAGTAATTGGCGTGGGAACATAAAGAAAGTTAACTGTAAATTGTAAACTACATAATATCGTACATTTACATACTCAACGAAAACAAAGGGAAAAATTAAACATCTATACTCTGATTTACAGGAGCTTGCTCAAGTTGTTATTTAAAAAAATTTGAGCGTCAATGTTTTTTTGGCTTAAGACAACGGGTCTTATAGCGTCAATCGGTGTTTTGGCTATAAGGTGATCACGAAGGTTTGTTGTTCCACCGCGGAAGGCAAGCTCCTTGGAGTAAAGCTTGCACTTATTTTTTCCATATGTGAAGTCTGAACTACCAACCAAATAAATCCGTGAGATTGGTCAAATGTAATTGGTTTTGAATGTCACAGAGATTGATTGAAATTAACAAAACTGGCTTTCACATCGATCGGGAAAACAAAACAAAACAACGTTTGATGCACATGTTTTGGTTGCTTGTGTTTACACTTAGAAGGTTTTTAAAAAAAATGGGCGTGGCCGAATCTTCGAAGTGCTAAAAAAACGTTCGAAGGCTTCGTCTCATCCCTATTGAGAAGCTATATAATACACTTGAAAGGCGTCACTTGAAAGGCGTCACTTGAAAGGCGTCATGGATCGTACAAGCCGCCAGCTCAGCATTGCATACAAAGAACTATTTCCGATCGTACTTGCTTGTGTATTATGGGGGCAAGGTTGGCATCAAAAGCACGTACATGTGGAATGCGATAACGAAACTGGTGGTGGCTATTTTGCGCTTGGGCACACCAAAAGATGAGAACATCATGCAACTGATTCGCCAGTTATTCCTGCTCGTTTATCGGTACAACTTTACGTTAACTGCTATACACATTCCGGGGTTCTTCAGCCTGGTACTGATTGCATCACCAACGCCAGTCAATGTCCCAGACGACACCCTGAAACGGTTGACATCTCTAATCTGCATCAACAAACATTGAACTTCATGTACCAAGGAATTGACAATTAAATTTGACTACACATACTCTCACACTCAGTAAACTTTCTAGACACTACTATTTATATCAATATTTGGATCAGATCTCTACATAAAACCAACAGACAGAACCTTGCTATTACACAATGACTCTTTTCATCCACCATCTTGTAAGGAAGGCATCATCTTCAGTCAAGCACTTAGATACCGACACATCATTACAGACAACAAACTACAATGGATATGAAATTATACGTAAGGATAGAAATAGGCATGGTGGTGGTGTAGCTATGTACATCAGAGATTCAATTAACCATAAACATAGGTCTGATCTAGATCACGAAGGTCAAGAGATCATAACTGCAGAGATTTTTAAACCTAAAGCTAAGTCTTTCATTATCAGTTTGTGGTATCGGCCACCAGCTACGACACTTGAGGTAATTGACAAATACGAAGAGTGTGTCAGAAAAATGGAATCTGAGAACAAAGAAATTGTCTTGATAGGAGACTTTAATTGTGATTGGACGCATTACAAAAGTAACAATATATCTCCTCAAACAAGAAAGCTTTTTGATCTGACAGAATTATTTCTGTTTCACCTCTCGGTCTGGAAGCTACTTTTTTATTGAAGGGACATGCAATCGGAATATCCTTGTGTACCACGATCTACTATAAATTTCTGTACTAACTGCTTTAATCGATCGTTTAATAATATACGCAGAGTCAAACTAAAATGACAATAAAATGAAGTATTTAACATATAAACAGTTCAATGTTCCACTATATCAAGCATTTATACTCACAATCTTGTGGCACTATCGTCGGTTAGGCACAAGGAATCCTATATTTTCTTATTATTTTATATATCACAAATTTACGTTCGCTCAGCGAGAATAATCTGTCTTCTTGATCCTGTCCGTAGACTCGACCCCAGTCTTCCTCGACTAGACCTTTATGCCTATTGGTTAATAAGTGTCTTTTGGCGCAAACTACTTATACCGTGCAAACCACTCCCCTACAGTGCGGAAATTGGAGCGGCTGACGCTCTAATAAGTAACGAGTAACGACTATTAGAGACTTGCACGGAAATTAAACAATACATGAAATAATTAATATAAACTAGTTGTTCATTGGTATACAGTACAGTAAGTTCCTACTGTTCCTGTCCACTCAGCTCCTGCTTCGTGGCTATAAGGCACAGCTTGTGAATGGGCCTGTCATATTCTCCATTCTGGGTCTTCATCCGCACCTTCCTGACATAGCCATCATTTCCCGGGTAAGTGTTGACGATCAGTGCCATTTCCCATCGTGACCGCTTACGCTTTGGGTTGAGCTCCAAGACCAAGTCACCCACCTGGATGTTTTCTCTTGCATGGAACCATTTGTTCCGTGGCAGCAAACTGGGGGCAAAGTACTTAATCCAGCAGGTCCAGAATTCAGCGACTCTGTGTTGGACTTTTCGAAGAAGATGCCTCGGGTTGACTTGATCTTCTTGATCCGGTTGTGGCGGAGGGTTATGTCGCCCGATCAGGATGTCGTTGGGAGTGATGGGTGGTGCCTCCCAGATGTCCTCTGAACTTGGATACAGAGGTCGTCCATTGACAAGGTAGGTGGCTTCTGAGAGGAAAGTCCTCCATTGCTCCTCTGTGAAGGCTTGGTTCTTGCAGACACAGTTCAGAGCCTGTCTGACAGACTTGATGAGGGACTCTGCGGCTCCGTTCTGGAGGCTTGCATGTGGCATATTCCATTCCCACTTGAATTCGCACACAAATTCATCCGAAAGAACGGTCTGTATCTTACGAATGTCCCAGCCTTGTATGATCTCTCTCAAATACTCCTGTGCACCTATAAAATTGGTACCACAATCTGACCAACATATATTTGGGTGTCCACGCAGGCACGCAAATCGACGAAATGCCATCAGGAAGACATCTGTTGACTTGTCGGTGACGAGTTCCAAGTGAACCGCTCTGGTCGTCATGCATGTGAAGATGATCACTTGAGCCTCTTTCAAGGTCCTCCGGTTCAATCGGATCTGCAATGGCCCGAACATATCCAAAGCAGTGTTCGCAAATGGTGGCAACCCCACTGCTACTCGCAGTGTTGGTAATGGCCCATTAGCTGTTCAAAGGGCTTCTTGCGCAATCTTCTACAAGCAACACACTTGTTGACGATGGATTTGGCTACGTCGCGAAGCCCGATGATCCAGTACCTCTTCCTGGATTCATACATTAGGCTCTTATAGCCACAGTGTCCCCGTTTCTCGTGTAGGTGACGAAGAAGCAAGACCACAATCTGATGATTTCGCAGCAGTACAATGGGGTTCCTTAGGTCTGGTGGAAGGGATCGGATGTCTTCAAGACGTCCATGAGCACGGATGACTCCATCTTGATCGGTCTCAGCGATGAACTTCTTGTCAAGACATGACACTTCTAGCTGGATCTGAGACCACTTGAGGAGCTGCGTCTCTGAATTCCTAAGTTCTTGTACCGTCAGGGGCCTTTACTTCTGGTCTTGCCCTTGACAACTTGGACAAATCGGCAGACGTAGGCGAGCATTCTCCGGACCTTTGCGAATGTAGAGCAAGTTTCTGATAAGTGGGAGAGAATTGGGTTGTCCTCGGGTTTTTCTTGTACAGCTGCATGGAACTTTCTCGCGTACTCGCCGTCGTCGGGGATCAGCTTTGGTTCCTTCGCAGGTTTCCGCTCATTCTTGGTATTTTCTTGACGAGGTCCCTGGGTTTCCTCTTAAAACTTGGGCCAATCAGATTCTGGTAAGTTCAGGAATGATGGGCCGGTCATCCAACTTCCAAGCTGTTCAGGTTCGATGCCCCTCGTCAGAGCGTCTGCTTGGTTGCTCTTTGATTTGACATAGCGGAAATCTTCTACACTGACTGTCTCCTGGATTTCAGCAACTCTGACTGACACAAAGGGTCTAAATTCTCGCGGGGGGGGGGGGGGGGGGGTTCTGATCCAAGACAGGACAGTCTGAACAGGACAGTCAGGACAGTCCTCTCATAGTCCTTGAAATTCACAAAGTCTAATGCCTTACGGCACGTGTCATACATTCTTGTGAGGGCCAAGCACCCAAGAAGTTCAAGTCGTGGAATCGTTTTCTTTTTCAGGGGGTCGACAAAAGCTTTGACCATGGCTGGGACACAACTGTAACTCCCATCACGCAGTTCCCAGCGAAGGAAAATGGCTGCTCCATACCCCAGCTCACCACCATCAGAGAATCCATGTACTTACATGTTCCCACTGCGTTGGTTGGCTTGAACTTGCGATCTAATTCAAATGTAAGAAGGCGATTTATGGCTTCTGCATTCTCATTCCATCTCTGCTGTACACTCTCGGGCAGGACGTCATCCCAGTTGTAACCTGCGCTCCACAATTCCTGTAGGTCGATTCTAAACTTTATCGTAACTGGTACAACGAGACCAATGGGATCCCATACTTGGGCTAAAAGAGCTAAGCAGGCTCTTTTGGTGAATTCCTTGGATTTACTGGTGACGGCATCCTTCTTGAGTGAGAATTTATCTTCCAGCTTGTTCCATTTATGGCCAAGTAAATCAGTGAACTGTTCACCGCCGGACTTGTCTACTTCTCTGTAATTGGAATGCCATACTTTAATTTGAAACTGACCCTTTCCAAGGATGTTGTCAATCTCACTGATAACTATCTGAGCTTCTTCAATGGTTGGCTTAGATCCACCAATATCATCAACGTAGGTATGCTCACGAAGTTCTCTGGCTGCTTCAGGAGATTCAGCTTCTGAGGCCTTAGCTAGAGTGTTATAATAGCATTTGACGCAATGTCAGGGGCTGGCTTGTCGCCGAAGTTGAGTCTAAGCCACTGATACACAACAGGGGGGTCAGTTCGATTCTTCCTCCATAAAAATTGATGGTAAATTTGGTCAGATGGGTGAACCATCACTTGATTAAACATCTTTCGGACGTCGCCAGAGTACGCCACTTCGTTCCATCTCCAAGCTGTCAAAACATTCGGCAAACAATTAATGTAGTTGGTCAAGGTGATCGTTCAGTGATAGACCATCATTTCCTTTCGAGGACGAATCAAATACAAGTCTGACCTTTGTACTCTTTTCTGGTGTGAAGACTGCCTGAAGTGGTAGGTACCATTCTGGTCGATTATGATCGATTTGCTCTGGAGGCACTTCGGTGACGAATCCTTGGTCCACCAATTTCTGAACTTCGTCATTGACAACTTCAAAACAATCTTTCTTCTTGAACGACTTCTCAACAGAATACAATCTCTTCAGAGCTATGTCATGGTTGGTTTTCTTTGGAGGTCCACCTTCTTTCCAAGGCATTTTCACTTCGATTCTTCCATTTGTCAGCGTAGTTGACTCCGAGAGGGCTTTTACAAACTTATTTTCTTTCAAAACATTGTCACTATATGTGCAAAGTTCTGTAGGTTTTACTCCGAGGAAATCTTGTTGAATTAATTTTCTGATATCGTCGTCAGTGCTCACTCTATTGACACTAATGGACTGTATGTGGATACTTTCAAACAGTTTTGGTTCTTGGTTAATGGCATAAATTGTTTCAAATTCTTCAAATAGTTCATTCAATGCCCACACAGCATTGTCTCTCTTCCCAATTAATGTTTTTATTTCTGTTTTGGTTGGCATCGTGAAAAACTTTGTTATTTGCAGTTGCCAACGTTTTTTTGAGTTATTCAATAATTAGCCTTGATTTCATGCCCTGCAAACCACGTTACGATGATACATCCGCCATCTTGGATTTGATCAACACGGGAATTTTGTACGAATTGTCGAGCATGAACCACGATATAAACAAGAATGATCCTACCTTAATCTGTGAATACTTGTCTTCACTTTTCTGTGCATTAACAAAGACTTTCAGTCGCTCTTTTATGCTGTCAGTTGTCTCTGTTAAGAAAGTCTGACCAGTTCACTCGGCGGGATTTCCTTGTTCTTTTGCTGTCCTTCGAGTCTTTAATAAGATTTTTGACTGTTTCACCTCTCGGTCTGGAAGCTACTTTTTTATTGAAGGGACATGCAATCGGGATATCCTTGTGTACCACGATCTACTATAAATTTCTGTACTAACTGCTTTAATCGATCGTTTAATAATATATGCAGAGTCAAACTAAAATGACAATAAAATGAAGTATTTAACATATAAACAGTTCAATGTTCCACTATATCAAGCATTTATACTCACAATCTTGTGGCACTATCGTCGGTTAGGCACAAGGAATCCTATATTTTCTTATTATTTTATATATCACAAATTTACGTTCGCTCAGCGAGAATAATCTGTCTTCTTGATACTGTCCATAGACTCGACCCCAGTCTTCCTCGACTAGACCTTTATGCCTATTGGTTAATAAGTGTCTTTCGTATCACACGGCCAGATGGTGAAAACGTTGTACGGTTTGGCAACACACTAGAGGCGAAACAGGTCCAAACGCAGAGAAAATTAAACCCGGCAGCAAAGACATGTTGCCTCCATCCGTCAATTGTTCAACAGTGGGCAACAATCATGCTGTCATGAAGATTCAGTAGTCTGCGATATGCAGCTTTGAATTGTAAACTTGTTGGATTATTATTCCATCCATTCATTCTTCTAACAGCTGAAAAGAACAATTCAAGATGATCCTGGCTGAACTTATAAGTTAATAAGTATGTCAATTTTGCATGCTGTTTGCTAACATGCTCTTCAAACAAAGCTATGATACTCTGTATCATCAACAGATAACCAAGTATTGGTGTCTTCCTTTTGGTGCTATAAAGATATTCACCAGTCACAGTTTTGAGATTACTTAGGTAATCCTCAGTTGAACGAAGGAAAGGCAACCAGGTTCTCAGGTTCTGCACTTTCATTGGTGATTTATAGTCCTTACCAAATGGATTGCGCGAATTCATGATATCAAACAATTTATCCATAATTTGAATGAAATTGACAGTTTCCTCGCACCCTTGGAAATCAGCATACCCCAGATCTTTTAAACACAAGAGTGCTTGGGCAGTAGAGTTGCTGAGAGCCTGAACTGAGAGGTTTACCTTCATTTTCTCACTAGCAAATTCAAGATGGTTACGTTTCAACTTGTTTGCTAGTCATAAACCCTCCTCTTGCTGTATGTTATGCAGTCTTTCAATGAACTGCCATGTTATTGGCTGGTTTGTCAAGCCAGTTACAATAGTTTTGAAATTGGCAAGCATATTTCTGACCAGCTTAAACATGTGGCAGTTGTCAAGAATAACATAGATACTCTGTGAACTGTCAGCAGGATGTGGAAAGCCACAAGATTTGAGTGGGAAAGATATTCGTACCCAAAGCACTGAAAGCATACTATGATTTCCACCACATCCATCACATAGCAAAGCACACACAGTTATTCCACTCTCATGAAGGACAGATAGAAGATTATTTGTAATGTTAGCCAAGTACCTCTCCAGACAACCCATCTGTCAAATAATAAGCAACTGGTACCTTCCAGCTAGCATTCAAAGGTACCAGCATAAAGACCAATGAATTAGTAGCTACAGGAAGACAATCATTATCAAGGTTTTGCCCAAAGATTTACAAAACCCAAGTATTGAGAGCCATCCCAGTGGATGTGCTTTTTAATGGACATTTCATCCATCATCAGGTAGAACAGAAGAGGATGTTGTGCTTCTGCTTGCTTTTTCTTTATGGATGACAAAGCTTCTTGTGTGATACCTGGATTTCCATCAATTACACTCAGCCATCTGGTTATTGTACGGGGATGAGGTAAATTTAATTTGCTGCGCAAATATGGATGAAATGGATGAAAATAAGTTTTGGGTGAGTAAGAGAATAGGGTCACTGCAAACGGTTTTTTACTATATACTATTGCTGTTGCTATATACAACTTTTGTTTTCTTTTTTAGATTTGCAATGATGGTATCCAATTCTATCTCCCCAAAGCATGACTGTAGGATTGAGAAGCCTTCTTCATCAATTTTTTGTTTGCTTTTTAGGTCATTGAGCATTTCACTAACATTGCTGATCTTCTTTTTTAGCCGCCACTTTTGCTTTTGCAGGTTTTTGTTTGTTTGATGTAGTGTCTCTATTTTTTGGCTCAATACTTTTTTTACCTTTCTTGGACTTACAGGTAATGCATAATTGTGGTCAATCAATGCATTATTGAGCTGAAGCTCCTTTTCTATTTCTCTTGTGGTGTTGCCATTAATTGTTCCATTTGTTCCCTATACAAGATTTAACATCTGTGGTTAAAGCATTTTAGCTGCAATAGCCATTGATACAATCATGTGAATTACAAGCACTTACAAAGATTGTTTAGTGCATGCTTGTTGGAAATGTTTTCTGCCTCCTTTAAGGTATTACCCCCAATTAAGGGCATGTACCTCACTCCATTGAATAAAGGTATTTGGCATTAGCCATAATAAAATGCTATTAAAGTGCATCGTTGCTATTAAAATGCTATTAAAGTGCATACAAAACAGTGTATATACTATATATATCACACACACACATTACACACACATATATATATGGGTTTGTGGAGTCTCCAAAACACACTTGAATGGTTTACTTACATGCACATGATGCTCTGTTTCTTCTGCAGTGCTTGATTTCCCTCTCTGTAAAAGAAACATGAGTAACATTATTTTACTCTTTCTATATTTGTATACATGTCATATACAGTACCAATTGGCACTTCCATAAAATGAATGTGTCAAGGTTTTCAAGTCTTAATACCTTTTCCTGAATAACCTGTGTTGTTGCTCTACTCATTTCAAAGAGATCATCCAGGACTTTTCGTTTCCTTGTTCCCTGAAAATTTTGAATATTTTAATTCAGTATTTCATCTTTTGGGCACAGACTTTTTGTCAAGAAATAATAAACCATGAAGCAAATAAGTATTACATTGTTTCAGTTACATGCAAAATATTTTCTTATGTTTACTTCCAATCCTGTTGAACTGCATGGTGTTGGGACTGCATCTGGTTTTAGCCATCTTTTTTCCAACCCCACGAGTCCAATGGCAATGCCATTCTTAAAATCTGTGTCCTTGAAATGAATTGAACAGACCCTTCTGTTTTTCCTCACTTCAACATTTTTCAAGCCAGTGGCAGTGAGCCATTTTTCAAGGACAACAGGTTTGGAAAAAGGAAATCTAAAATGCACGCAAACCCGACTTTAAAAATACATACTCAAGCAGCTCGTGCTGGAAGACTATATGAGCTTCAAAAAAGGCGCATTGTATCGATAAATTAAATGCTACATACCTATGAAAGCTTAATCTCCAGTCTGCCTGTTTTTGCAGCTTTCAATTGGTTTATGTTTATTTTCTGTTTTTATTCTTCGTCAGTTTGCTGTGGAATTTTTTTTTCAGAACTTAGATTGTTTGCAATTTCAGGGTCAGATTTTAGTCGAACTGAACTTATACTGCGTCAACGTAGTATACGTTTTCAGCGGTGTGAACAATCCAACAGTGACGGAGATATTTAAAAGCAACATATTTGTAATATGATATATCGAAATGACAAATTTAAATGCACTTCAGATATCCACACCAAACATGTATTAAGACAATGAGATGTATAATTTTAATAAGCAAGGTAAAGTATCTGTAAAAATAACAGTTTTTGAGAGCAATAAATCAGATATAAAGCAAAAAGGAAAGTTTTGCATGTACATATTCTGGGTTTTCATTTTAGCCCTATATATAAAATTACAGCAAGTAAATAAAGGTACATGTATTAAGAATACATCAGACAACTAAACAGGAAAAGCATTTATTATAAACAAGATTGCTATTTGAGGTTTTACAATGCTTGCAACAGGAAATAATCCAGCACATGAACTCAGGTCAGTCAGATGCAGATAACTTTAGTGAGTTATCTGAGTAATCATTGCATTGACATCAAATTTAGATTGAGGACTAAAAAAGAAAAAGTTTAAAACACAATTACAAATTATATAAACAAAACTCGTAAACAATGTGAAACTGCCTTCCAAAATTTACTGATCTTACTTTAGTTAGCAGCGATTTTTGTAAATTCATTACAGTATGAGTGATATTACAAGTGACTACACAGTTTATTTCAATTATTCAGTAACATGATTTTCCACCGGAAAAAAACAAACAGACTGCTACGAACAAGAAATCAGCTAAGCTGAATTAAACGTTTAATAAACATACAGTCTACAGTGTATAAAATTACAAAGAAATTATAAAAAACAACATCGAAACTGACATTTTTTTTTTGCAAATCCGCGAAATTAGGTATTTTCAATATTTCAAACGTTACCTTTTAAGAATTCTCTTGAAAAACACGTTTCTCTTCTGTTTTCTGTTTGTGATTTCCTTTTTTAGTAAAAATCCACTGACAGTCTAATGTGAGGTTTTTAATTAATAGTACAGAACAAAACCGAGGTTCTCGAAAAAGGTCTGAACCAAGATGTTACATCCGGGCTTTGTAAATTTGCCCCCCAATTTATCCAAGATGGCAGCCTTCAATTGGTTCCCCGCGGATATCTGAAATCAGGCCCCAGTGCCCCCTCTAGTCTTATATATATGATCTCTATGGTTGCTGCGCCATATTTGAAATTTTGATTCTCTCTCATGGTCGCCGTTGAAACCGTACTTATAAGCTGGTTTGTCTCTTGGATTCTTTGTTTGGTAAATTGCTTTTTGTGTTACCAATTCTAAAGAAGTGTCTTACAAAATACTGCCTGTGGGGGGTAAATACGGCAGTGATGCGTTTTCAGGCTTTCAGCAAAGTTCGAAGACGAAGGTAGTCTCACTCTGTCTCTGATCTACTAATATACATATTATATAGCTCCATTTAATGCATCTGAACGTTTGAAGCAAATCAAATAGTTGTCCTGAACTTATCTTATCAAAAACTTTGTCTTAGAGTATTCCATTGTGTGAGAAGAGTTATTTTTCAATTGAAATGTGGATAATCAAGTGTCTATTTAATCAAAATAATTTGAATGATCGAGAAAGCCCATCCTTTATCTGGTCTCAGGAAACAAAATGGTATGTTATACAAATATTTATCGGGAATAACCGTTTATATAACCTTTTATTTGTTTATGATATAAATGATTAAGTATGAACAACAATCAACAAAAGGAAATTTCTTAGGATCATTTAAATCCTTGCTGAAAAGCACAAATTCAGAGAGTAATGGCATTGGATTTAGAAGTGTTGCTATCATAATTTTTATGTATAAATTTAACTTCCAAACATTTGGCATTACTCAATATTTCTTCATGTGATATTGCATACCGGTTGTCAAGTAGTTATAGATTTTTGATTTTTCATGGAATTAAAATGCATGTGGCAAACAAAGTGCCAAGTGAACCAGCTTAGACAACACATGGATGATTGTCAAGCTCAAATCCTCAGAAAATGTCCCAGACAGGGCCTGTAACCTTCATATTGCCTGTGACATGTTCTAATGTCAAGACTCTTATGGAGATTGAAGGTCACAATGATGTACTGGTTTGACTTTGATTGCTATATTCACTGCATATGCAAAATTCACTATATACCAGTAATACTTAGGAAACTGTCTGGGATTTGAGCTTGACGATCATCATGTATCGTAATAATAATCACTACTGTATATATTTGCATAACAAGATAGTTTAATGAGACTTATAATATTGTAACATTAAGCATAGGTTAGATAATGGTCACAAGTGTTCTATGGGATATAGAATCCCAAGAATTACAGTAGTTAGAAGGCCCCGAGTGGACTTCTATCTAATTCGAGGGACTCTGTATCCCATAGAGCACAAGGGACCATTATCTAACCATCTTAGAGAATGGTTGAAACCACAAAGTAATTTTAACTGTTACTATTTATTTTTTGCCTCGCACATTTACAGAACCATTGAATTTCTTATTTCAATTAACTTATTGAATTTCATTGGTGAACTCTATAGTATATAGAGTCCACTGTGCTGTGACAAAAGAAAAGAAAATATATTTTAGTGGACTCTACTCTATACTATATAGAGTTCACTATTAACCTGTCTAATCATTAATTAAATCACTATGGGTATAGAGCAGTGAAATACTCGACATGGATTGGTTGAGTGGTTGCAACCATTATCTAATTCTGTATTTTAATTAGGTTGTTTCTAGATGAAGTTGCCATTCCTGCTTAAATAAAACTAAGATAAGAGCAGCTGGGGAAATATATTTAGCTTATTTTGGTAAGTTTGAGTTTATTTTATCTACTAATACATTTTTTATTATGCTTGTGAAAGAGCATATACATAAAGTACTGTATATCTTCAAAAATCTGTATGATTTTTAAATTTGAAAATTGTTTCTCCTCACCAACAAAAACTGGGTGTTCAGTGGATGCACAGTACACTGACTTCACCAACTCCTTGACTGGGGGTACCTGTTTATGTTTTAAGTTTGTCAAAGACTGTGTACACTCTGACAAACTTAAAACATTAACATGTACCAGTACGGTACTCCATCCTAGACTCAATGGTTAGATCATCAACTATTGATCTAACCAATAGACTCAATGGTTAGATCAATGGTTATAATTTTATACAAAGTGAGTACGACATACTCACTGTAATTGCTTATATGTATTACTATATGCTAGCTAGACAATTTTATCATCAAAATGATTTAGCTGTCATGAGTGAGACTCAACAAGCCTACACATGTATCCAAACCGTCTTAAATTCTCAAATAAAGACTATCTTTTAGACAAACACCAATTGAAGTACTGCATACTATCCTTCTCGGTTTGGAAAAGTACCTGCTGAGTCAAACAAAATTGAAAGTTTCGACTTTTCAGCTTTTGAGCAGAAGGTTCCAGGAAACATGGCCAAAACATATGGGTCATGGGTTGGTCCTGACATAAAACTTTGGGCACAAGTGGCAGTATTCATTTTGGAGGATTTAATACCAGAACAATAACTAGAAATCTGGAATCTTTTCAAGTCATGTAAGATAAAATCTGTTCGTCCTTAAATCTGAAAATATATTATACTGTATGATTTACCACCAAGGATACAGCAATACATGTACATTGATTAATACTAATTATTTTAAATTACTTATCAATTAATCAGATTATCCAAACATCTTGGTTACGAGCAGTCCCTTCCAAGTATTAAAAGAAGAAATCATAAACGAGAAACAGATATATTAATTGACGCTCTTTGAAATTGAATTGACATTATTTCATTGTTTCTGTCTATTATAGATTTTTGCAGTTGCCTATAGCTCTGTTGTAAAAAATAATGAAAATACTGTGCGTCAGTTAGTCAGCCAATTACTGGATCAAACAAAAGTTGTTCACCCTAACCTTCTAAATAAACCAAAACTTCACATATTAACTCACTTGGCAGATGACATTAGGAATTTTGGTCCAGCAGTTGGATTTTCAACAGAAAGGTATAACACTACAGTACAGTATACATGTATAGTACAACTATACAGTATACATGTATAAGTATAACTAGGTTTAAGTATCATGATTCCCCGATTCATCAAATACAATTCTGTTGGAGTTACATGTACATCTGTGGGTTAACCATTGTTATTTAATAACATTTACTCATGATTTTACCATAGATTTGAAGCCTTCAATTGCATCCAGCAAGGACATAACTGAAAAATTTGCAAACCATCTGTTACTGAAATTTGTTGTTTCTAGTGGTTTCTGGTTTACCAGGTTACAGGTATTGTACATACAACCCTGTATGGATACTAATTAGATAATAAATTAATAAAAACCTCAATTGTTGTCTAATGTTTCAAGCAATTGGGCTCTTTACTTCAGAGTACCCAGAAGTGATTATATACTTACATACCAGATTTTTGGGAATACCAAATTTCCAAAATATGCCATTATCCACACCATTTAGAGATTCTAGATAATATTCTCCATTCTTTTTAAATCTCATAGAAATTGTGCTTCCACCAATAGATATTGATACAGCATCTCGCTCAAATCCAAGCATTCACACGATTTATGTATGAGGAGGACTCTCCAAAAAAGGATCTGAAGGAAATTTATGAACATGGATGCTTGAGACTGGTGTGTAAATAATAATACTCAATCTCTACCTTTTCATCAGTATCAGTTCCACAAATATCCCATAAATAATACCTGACAATTACTTAGATGTCTTTATACATAATTGCTACTGGTTTTTAGGGTACATATTTGAATGGTCGACTGAAACGACTTCAGGTTGGGAATGTATTTCACACCATTTGATTACTCAGATGCCACATTTAGAAGATTCAACAGCCTGCAGCCAATTTAGAGGAGTTCTTTCCAAGTCGAAACAGATGGTTTACCATGGAGATGCAATTGCCTATACAAATAATAATGGACAGGTACAGTAGAAAAAAGCAAATGATTTTTTGTGGAATGGTTAAGTTGCTAGCAAAACAAGAATTATACTCCGAAGAACTGTACTGTACCTTTTGTCTTGTTGAGACTGTAAAATAATATTCTCAGCTATTTCATGTAGGTATAATTGGGGTGAAAGTTGTAGTTTTTATTGGGCAATTCGTCAGAACATGCATCCATGCAGCTTTATGCTAAATGAAATATTAGCAGAGAAATATTTTTCACTCAATGCTTGTACTTTCTTGTCTTTCTGAGATAACCATTGGTGTATTTGATGTAGCAGTCAGAGTGCACAATGGGGAAACCACTAACAACTCGGTGCAGGTTGATTGTTACCATGTGGTGAGGGATGTTGTAACTGGTCAACCATAGTATGGACGATTTAATTGTCTGTTAGTAATGAAAACTGAGCGAAAGGAAATTGTTGACTTTGTTGACTCAAAAATGGTAAAGGAAAAGCTTTGCATTTCCCAGGAAGGCAACAAAACCTTAACCAGAGAACGTGAGAAAGTTTCAACAAACAATATATTTTTACTAAATAGATTTTATCTCGGTGAATCATGGAAATATGTATTGTAGGACAATGAAAAATAAACTTTATGTAGTTCAATTTGTAGCGTCTGTAAAATACCAACTCCACCTTCCCAACTTAATTTGTATGTGATATGAGCTATTTTAATAATTGTTTACATGTTTAATTTTTTACATGTATATACATGCAGGTATTAAAACACACTAGTGTGGTCACGTAATTAAGAATATAAACTGAACAGTAAACACAGTTACTCATGACTAGGGTTACTGTACTGTACCTAAGCTGTCCAGTTGGTATTTTACAGGCACCAATTTAATGTAATACTTTCAATTTGTATTTTGATAGCATACTACCTTTTAAGTATAAGCCATTTTATGGCAACATACTGTAGTCAATCAAGACTATAATATGGTCAGCAAAATTCATTGTTCTATAGCCTCCTCTGCAGGCAACTGTTTGTTTTGGTTGCAAAAGGCAAAATATTGTTGAAGCGCTGCCGTTTGGGAAGACCATAGGCATAGACTTTGCCTCTGGATTGTCTATGGGAAGATGCAGTTGCCTGCTGAGGTGGCTAGTAAACTTGTGCATGGTGAGCACAATGTATTTTTGGTAGCACAATGTATTTTTGGTAGCACAATGTATTTTCCTGCAGTGAGGCGGGACCTATTTACAAGAAAAACATCAACAATAATGAATATGTACATGTATATACTAATATATTTAAATAAACAAACATACAAAGTTTACCATCAAGAAAGCTTTCCATTGCTTCGCAAAAATTCCATAACTTCCTGCACAATGTGCAGCATGTTTACTGGAACTTCTTAAGCAATTAGGCACGTTTCATCTGTGCCATCGATTTCGATAAAATATCCCACTACACTTAACAGGACATGGAGTACGCAGGTAACCCTAGAAATGAACCAGAGTTGTTATTATAGGTAGTTACATATACTTTAGTTTTAAACAGATACCAAACGGAGTGCGATTCAACTTCGTATGTAAATTGTCTTGGAAAGTGGCTTCATGGTCATGCAGTGTTGAGTTATATAACAGTGCGGCTACAGAAAACGTGCGTCATTTCTAATCATGCACATAGTCAGGTAATGAGAGGGAATCGCATGCATATCATACCTCATAAAAAATTGTATCTTTTGAGAAGTTGTCTGTGCATAAGGTTTCTTCTTCCCATTGTGCATTCATCTTGTCAGAAAAGGTGTTCGAATACTCAATATATATATATACAAACGCTGTGCCTCCTCAGAATATTTATATTCAGATCCGTCCTTATGTAGTTCGTATATTTTTGAGTATATAGCTACAGTGGAAGGAAAAATTAATGAAAAAATTAATTGGAAAAACTAATGAAACGATATTAACAGTTTAACTAGTACATCTATCTCTCTATATCGATGCACTATTTATATATTTAATACTAGAAGGAAGTGCTGCCTGAATGAATTGGAATAATGTCTGGATGTATTGTGTTGGAGGAAGGAGATTGCATTGTAATGTGGTGTTGCACCGCCATTAGGGCCGGTAATGTTTATCCATTTCCGGTTACAAGCCAGCCCAACCCTGGTTTGCTAGCATGAACGACACTGTCACTTGACTCAAACTTTTATATTGTTCTGTCACTATCTTGGAAATAAATCACCAGGCTATTTATACCTTTAACAGTTATTAGCACACATTTTCTAAATGGGTGTGGTATGAATCTCTTGAACAAGAGTCAAAAAATTGCAACAGTGTATACACATGAAAAAATTTCTGCATTCTTATTGCTTGAGAGCAGTGCAATCTAAAGGAAATAGTGCCGAAATTTTTTTAAAACAATGAAACAGTTCCTTTCAAAATTTAAATGTCATTCTGAGACTGTAATATGTAAATAATAGCCGTACGCAGGATTATTTTTCCAGGGAGGCAATAAGACAAATCCTGTGAATTTTGAAAGCCCAGGAGTGCATTTCCAGCGATTTTTGCAAGGAACATTCTGAAAAAATTTATCTGTAAGGTCTGGTAATATTTAGACTTTTTTAAATATACACAAGCCCATTGTTAACGAAATTAAGATTCGTGTATTCCCAACAGCTAACAGTGGCACCAAATGCATGTCAGGTGATTGTTTATTTTGTTGCCCACAGAGTAAGTTTATAATGTCAAAACATGTCTCCTGTGTGCTATCACTGCTATGGAGTTTATCTTAACTTATCTTGGTGTGGATAATGATGTTTAGATTCGTGTATATTCTTGAGTCATCTTTTTTCAACCACAGAATCACAAAACCATGCAGACGCTGTTATTTAGAGCAGCGTTAATCCACGCAAAACAGCCTGTCGCACAAACATTACAAGTATTAAATATTCAACCGTGGATTTTGATCATGCATTCGTAGACAAAGTATGAAAGTAGAAATTTTGGTCGACTTTATTAAAAACTTGCTCTAAAAATGGCGTGCATCCCAAGGATTTTTTAAATTTTATTATTTTTAAATTTAAACTCAGAACGTTTCTGGAGGTACGTGTGAATGCAACTGAAACTATATCTTATATAAATGCCACTAACTTCGCAAATTACCATATTGTGATTTCTTATTTATGCCAGTTTGTTTTCTTTTCATACACATTACTCGGAGTTGGGATGAACAGGCTATCGCGATGAAGCATAAGCATCGCTGGGCCACTCAATTGTTCTTCTTTCATGGACGCTGGACGCGTCCACGACTTAAGTCGCCCAAGTGCTGAAAATGACCTTTCGCACAAGACACGCTTCCAACAGGAACTGTCAAAAAATGGTCAGGATCTTGTTGATTGCAGGATAAAATCTGGCATCACATTTCGTTAAGACATCAGATGCAGTTTTTGACTTCTCCTTCGAAGGAACATCAGCAAATTGGTGTTTCCACCTGACAATCTCTGTATCAAGGCTGTTCTCGATCATGAAAGTAAAGAATTTTCCATAGAAGTCCTCTAGATCTTTCACATTTGCAGAAGTTAGTCTATTTAAGTAGACTGGCACAAGATTTTGGGCAGCTATCAATCCTTTGTGCTCCACTGCAAATTTTGTCTCTATCTCCACAACAACATGATCAATGAATGGATAGTAGACATCACCCGCATTTGCACGATCAGGGACAGCGGAACGAAATATAAAGTGGGGGGGGGTTGTTGAGCGCCGAAGGCGCGAGAACCCTCTAGGGGTGTCCTGGGATGCCCCTGGGGAAATTTGGATTTACTCACTCTCTGAAACGCGATTTCCTGCATTTTGAGGTTAGTTTTACAACAAAAAATTATGATCATAAACAACATAATTTTAGTCTACCTTTACTTCCTTAGACAATACCTGACTACACGGTTGCATATGCTCTATAATTTATAATTTATAATAATCTATAAGAATGCCAAGAAGCAAGCTTTATAAGCATTGTTGACGCATAACCTTTGTGATGACTGCGAAGTTCTTCGGCGCTTGCGTATCCATAGCATTAACTGTAGAGTTATTTTGGTTAACTTACCAACTTCAGTCCCTGTATCTTGCGGCGGAGCCGGGAAAAAGAAAGATCGGATATTCTTCTGCGCCACAATCGAAAGTCTTCATTTGACTATCACATCCAAGTATGCGAGCCCATCAGGATCTACTCTTTTTCAAGGCAAACCTCCCATGATTTAAAAAGTGAAGCGTAATTCAGCAGTATGCGGTCGTAGCATGCCGCCGTTACAGTTCATCTCGTGGGACAAAGTTTGAAAATGCCAGCACATATTTCTTCGTTAGAACTTTCCTCTTCTATGTTATCTTTCACACCACCAAGAATTGTTTCTCGTTTTGGACAATACTTGATAAGGATTACCAGCTCGCTTGCAGTGCTCATGGTAACGGATAGCAGCTTGCAATCTTTCACCACACTCTTCACGCTCAAACTTAAGGAATGTGCATGACAATGGGTAATGAAAGCTTTTGGTTGCAGGGCTAAAATTTGCTGAGCGGTCCCTGTATGCTTTCCAAGCATGTTACTGGCGCCATCGTAGCACTGTCCTATGCAATCATTCAAAGAAAGCTGCAGTCTTATCAAGGCATCATTGATTGCACTTGTAATTGTTTCAGCTTTAATGTTGGGAATCTGGTAAAATCCAATAAAGTCTTCGTGAGCTCCTAGATTATCGTTGATCCAACGAAGACATATTGTTTACTGTTCGTTGTTACTAATGTCAGTATATTCGTCACAAATCAATGAATAATAGTTATTTCTTATTTCACTCACCAATTCTCGAATCGTATGAGTTGCTAATAAAGAAATAATCTCATTCTGAATGTCGTGACTTGTATACTTTGCTCCTTTGCCTTCCAGCCAATTTGCCAAATCTTTATCGTCCTTTGTTCGTAACTTCAGCAGTTGAATAAAATTTGACTCTTCATCATTATCCCCTCGGATTGCTAAACCTTGTCTTGCCAAGTATTGCAGTGATTCTATGATTTTGGCAAAGCAACGGCGATTTTGTGTCCTTGTCTTCTTCGCGCTCTTACTTGTTATATCGATAACATCGCCACAAGTTTTTGGAAGTACTACCTCATAATCAACAGCAACCTTGTGGCACTCTGATGTTTGATTCTCTTTAAATCTCAACAAAGCTTTCTTCCAGTTTGAATAGCCTGTGGAAATAAAGGTTTGTTCCATGTTTCGAGCCGACGTTAAGTTACATTTGTTGTTTTGACTTATACAAATATAGCAAAACGCGGAGTCGCTTATCTCATCATAGTGCAACCATGGGTAGTCTTTAAACCAAGAGGATTGAAAACTGCGGCTCTGCTTTCCATAATCTTTTTTTGGAAACTGAAAGTTTCTTGGTTGGTTGGCCATAACTATAGTTCCTGCAAGTACTGTCTGTGCTTCCTGCTGCATCTTCCTCTTTGTTAGTAGATTTGCTGTCTACTCGATTGTGATCTTGTTCTTCTGCATCACCAGCTTCTCCCTCGGCATCTTCAGAAGTCGTAGTCAACGATGACTCTAATTCTACGTTTTTGCTTGGCGTTTCCTTCGACTTAACCAGGAAATAATTTGATATTTTACGCGGCGTTATTACGAACTTCCCTGTGCGAAATTATCATTTCTAGCGTCCAGTAGACCTGTGATCACGGGCGCAGTTTTTGTGGTGAATACTTTATGTAATTGGTTTTTAATTATCTCTGTAATAAAGCTGCGAAGCACAAACCTTACAATGCTAGTGTATTTACTTTGTGATATATTATTCAAGTATTTTTAAAGTAGTTCTGCGATGGAAAAAATTTCTTGTCATTTTCTTACAGAATTTTAAAGATAACGGTGATTTATAATCGTGCAAAGTCTCACTTCGAAATTCGTTGAAATAAAGGTTATACTTTACATGTGAAGTTTGTATTTTGAACGCCGCCATTAAATTGGCCGAGTTTGAGAAAAATGAGTCAATGAGATCTTTTGACATCATAGCCTGTTTGACATCTGTTTGACATTGTAGCAAAAATCACAAGCTTTTTTGGGGGATGGTGCCAAAAGAAAGGAAATGTTTAAAGAGGTTGCAGCCAATGGAACTAATGACGAGTTAACAGCCTTACTAACATGTACGTAAATAGCATTTGGATAACAATCGGACACTTTTTTATGCAGACCATTCTTGTTTCCACTCATGATGGATGCACCATCCTATCCTTGCCCAACAAGGGTTGTCAGATCTAGGCCCCACTGTTCTGTTGGAATCAAAACATTAAAGATAAACTGTGCATCCATCTTTGTCAATTTGACAAAGCGCAAGAATTCTTCACATACTTCTGATTGTTCATTGACAAATCGACGCACCTGAGTTTGAATGATTTCCACCTTTACAGATATCGATCACCAAATACAATATATGCCGTTATAACGGCACTCGAGAAGCTGGTAAAACACTCGGCGGTATATCGCCGTTTAATATAAACACTCGTGCGCTGTTATTTAATACTTGAATACGATAATCACACGCGGTTTTCACCCACAAAGAGCTATTTATATAGACCAATATGGCATCGGTGTATTTCCCGTCTCTAGATGCAAGTTTGTCAAGCGAGTTTGCGTCTTTGCCATTTCCAAAGCCAATTTGCAATGTTTAGATAAAATTTGCATTTATCGCCTTCCCATCAACCCTTGTTTTTATCACCTTCCCATCAACCATTGCTGGCACTCTATTGCTAGCCTGCACCGCTCCACCTGCCCACTCCCGATTAAGAGCCTGTGGAGGAGGCAGCTGCAATAGCCCCTCCGAGTTTCTTTTCCCCATCCATGGTCCCCAGGGCCCAGACCGCGCACGCCGGTCTCGGCCAAATTGCTAATATTTACTCGTTTTCAATTCTGAAAACAGACGTGTCTACTATATTACGAGAAAGGCAGACGCTTCGTAGTATATTATTTTTAACTTTATCTCGATCAATATTTAACCGTTTTCAATTCTGAAAACAGATTTGGAATTAGCGAATCTAAATACATAACATACGTGCCCATTATATTACACAAACGTGTATGCCCTTCGTAAAAGGCGGTTTATGGCCAATATTTGTCTGGCCAAATATTGTCCGATTCAAACTGATCACCCAATAAAAACGTTTCCATTTTTCTCGGGGGGGGGGGGCAGTTTCCCCTGCTATGTACGGCCCTGATGCAAATGTATATCCTTATAATTATATACTGTGACAGTGTTGCATATATACAGTGCAATTCAAGCTTCCCTTATGCAGACCAAATTAAAAACCCGAAAAGGGAACCTTGCCTTCCTTGTTAGTCATTGTATTTTGACACAATTGAATACGGCACTTACCAGCAAATCCATGCGTGGAGTACGATTCAAGCTTGTCACACCAAGTCTCCACATCTTTGTGTAGAAGGTGTGGTTTAATGAAGCACATCAGTATGCGGTCAATAAAACCATCCTTTGTCTTCGCCAAAGGCTTGAATAGTTTAAGAAATGGCTCAGGCAACCTCGTTCCCAGGGCCTTATCTCCGCCCGCCCCCCCCCCCCCCCGGGGCTGGTCACGTGCTAGTTGACAAAACGTTAGAGTCTGGGAGGAGTCCTTCAAGCACAGTATCGATGTTTTTAAGTCGTCTTCAGTGGCAGCTATTCAAGTTATAAAGTGAAACCTAAGTAAGTTAATTGTTTAAAGGCAGTCTACTTTGTATAAAAGTTGTTGTAGCTGTGCTTCTAACAGGTTATGGAAAGTCGATAATCTTTCACCTTCTTCCCTCGCTATCCACGACAAGATAAACTATGGACGACAGGCGACAACTCGGTAGTTCACCCCGTAATTATTGTAATGTCTCCCTCGGTGTCTCTGCGAAATGCGCTTATACATGTTAAAGAAAATGGAAGACGTTTTGTTTAGGGAGGTAAATAAACATGCCAGCCCAGACTGAAATTAACATCGCGGCGAAACCTATTTCATTGTTAATATTGCCACTGTTTCCAAAATTTCTGATCTGTCAAATTTCTGATCTGAAAAAATGATAAAACGTTCTAACTAAATACCAAAATCAAACACATTACGCGTGACAAAGTAATACCGGTATATATATCCTAGGATCGTTCTGTGCTAGGATAATAATAAATTATGATTGAAATAATCTAGCGGGGGCCTAAAACAACAAACAATCTTGATTTCCGCTCGAAGGGTGCGCGAAGCTGAGTCGTTGGTGTGGAATACCAGCTTTGTCTTTGAAATTTTGAGACTACCTCTTGAACTTTATCAATGACGATTGTACGTCAGAAATTGTGGTCTTGAACGAGTATAAATTCTTATTTAAGTATGTGAGAATTGCCTCGACAAAAAATGTTCAGTACTGTGATTCGCATCGCAAATTAGTTGAGGCATGACAACGTGAATTTGAACTCCCAGAACTATAACACTTCTTTGAAGAACTTAGTTATTTCGACATAACCACAGACGGCTTTTTAGTACTATAGTCTACGTTCCCGTTTGTCTCAGTCTCTACTCCCAGTGGCTTGTCTTAATTATAATATAACCGGAATGTTGATGGGGTTGCATTATGAGATGTTGATAAAATATCGAAAATGCTACCGAACGTCTGTTGTGCGTGGGACAAATAGACTGGAAAAACGAGATCAGCTCGAGCAGCCCTGAGTTTAATTGGCAACACAACAAACGTTTACTCGTCTGTGAAGGAGAGGTTTGTTCCTCGGCTTTGCAGTCGCTCTACACCACCTCCTGTTTTGGACGACGTAAAAACATCAAATTATTGGAGATGTCGCTGTCTCAATATTTAACGCAAAGATGGAACCTGTGTTTTTAAAAAAGAGTCAAGAACAGCCCCAATGTTCACAGTAAATTGGGAACTAAACCGAGACCAAAGGTAAGTCGATCAATTATCACTTAATTGCAAGTATAGCATGCAAGTATATAATATGAAAATGTGAGGTGCAGTGTGGCTAGGATGTGGTTCGCATAAACTTGACAAGGATTAATCATATCTCTCTATTTCGAAAGTTAAAACAAACTGAGATGTTTCGAGCAAATTGGCACTTTGTCAGGAACAGTTAGCAATTTCTAACTTCTTTACTAATAGCAATTGCTTGAAACATCAGAGATTGTTTTAATACTCTTAAGATATTGAACTATAGGACTTTTATTAATTCTTACAATACTATATAAATATTAACCCATCAATGTGCGAGGGTATCCCATTGACAAGTAAAATTGTCTGGCATAAGACAGCTAAGTAAAATAACAATGGAAGTAGGGCACAAACTAAAGAACCTTCAAAGTTTTTTCATAGCTGCTGATAATATTTCTAATAACATTGCCATTCGCTATCCACTCATGCAGATAAGGCATGACAAACTGATTATTTTATATTATCTATATTATTTTTATATTATCTTATTTCTACAGTGTTAGGGCGACTAGTGCCGACTCATTTCATCGAAGGGAAAAGATCCCCCAATGGCATCGAAGCCCAGCAATGTGCGGAGTCTGGATGTGAAGCTATACTGGACCGGGCATCAAGTGCCATTTGGACGATGGTTGGGGTGTTGGAAGTGGTTGAGTATATCTGCCAAACACGCGCTAAAACTGTTCGCGCTGCAATGGAACAAGATGTCCCGAACTTAGATGAGAGATGCATGAAGAATTATGCACTTTTAATCAGCTTTGCTGAAAAGGTAACTAATTATCAATTGCGCAGTAAAACTATCTAAATTTTAATCGTTCCGGTTGTCTCTATTTTTTACTGAGCTGTAATATTTATGTTATCTCTATTTCTATTACTACTGCACGTTATTACTCCGGCCTGTAGGGGAAGAGTTTTAAAATGGGCGCGTTTCAGTCCCTATGTATCCCGGGTGGCGCAAAAAAAAAGTGGTCTCCTATCTCTAACTAAAATGTTGATATATACCGTGTGCATTTTCATGCAATATTCACCGAGCTATATTCAAACTTGAATAAACATTCTTGGAAGTGTCAAGAGCTAAAAACGGCCTATTAAACTGCATTCATAAACGTTACAATTTTATCGTAAGTATTCGTTTGAATTCGATGTTTACTCTAGTTTAAACGCGGCTATCTCAATATTTCAATATTGCATGAGAATGCCCGCAGTGTATATCAAAATTTAAGTTAGACATGACTGAATGCAAAGAAGTTTTAATTTTCAAGTTATAGTAGAAAGACTGGACAGGAAACTAAGATCACGTGTGACGTTCCAGTGATTGGTTAAGGCACCAGTTGATCGCGTGAAACCTACTTGAAAATCGTGACATCACAAAATCTCCATAAATCGCAACTTTTAGCAATAATACAGCTAAAAATGACAGTCAAACTACAAAAAATATAACAATACCACTTTACGATGGAATATCCGACTACCATTGCTCATTTTAGTCGAAAAGTTCCAACTTTAGATGGTGGAAAACGTGTCACAAATTTCAACTAAAACAACTTTTTTGCTACGCCAGTTTCTTCACAACAAAAAGAAAACAGCTGAAACAAAGACGAACAACATTTACCTGGAACACTTAGTCGTGGCTTAGGCAGGTTTGTGAGACGATAAAACTTTTTGATATCTCAATATAGCTACCTAAATACGAAAATATAGAGAAGTCAATGAGAAACTCAGCAAAATCTGCATACTCGTGATATCACGATTTTCAATTTTCTATCCAGTCTTAATCAAACAGGAGAACGTTTTTGCACCACCCGGTGGTATACAGGGTATTTTAACGTTTAACGACTCAATTTTTACATAGCAAGAAAGAGGAGTTCTTTAGCTTACCATATACCTTTCTTATATCATGACGAATAGAAATTACCAAATACTCGTCTCTTCCACTGTTGGGAATTCAGAAATCAGAATCTCATCATTATGCAACGTTTAACAATCTAAATCAATAGCAAAAGGGAGTTCATGACAAATCCCTTGACATCATTACTCGGGGATATAGTTTATTTTGTCCAATGGATCATCTGAAATTCAAATTAGTAAATTTTAAATCACTTGCTTGGTTTTGCGCTAAATTCCCAACGGCTCGGCCGGCAATTTTTAGCTGGCGAGCATTTGACAAAAGACCATGGTTATTCAATGAGAATTAGTTTCAACCAACTTAAGTTATGGTTACGCAGTTAAATGTAATATATATTCTTTTTTCTTTTTGTTAAATTTTAGGTTATCGAGAGCTGGCTGATATCGAAGGAATTGATGCAAGTTTGGCGTACTCTTTCTTTATCGATGTAATAGTTCCACACACTGTCGACATGTACCAGATGGAGCTCGAAGATGTCAACTTAATTTCCAATTTTCCGATACCAGAGTCAGAAGAACCTCTTGTCATAAAGCTTATTGTTAAATGCATCAGTGAATACAAACTTATAATACGAAAGGTAAGTAACTCTCAACGGTCCTAATCCATTAAGTTTGTGATTGCGAAGACACTGTGCACAAGGCGATGCAGTGCGACAAGATAACCGAAACAGCAGAGCGTAAGAAAATACTGGCGAGGAAAGGGCTGTGTTTTAACTGCGCTACACGAAACCATCGAGCAGCCGAATGTTCGAGCAAAACATCCTGTCATCACTGCTCTAAACGCCACCACTCATCCATTTGCGATAAACAATCGATTAAGCCAGGAAACGAAGGGAAATTGATGACAGACGGCGGTAGTGACGAAGGAGTTTTTCCAGTGGTTGTTGTGAAAGTAAATGGTGTTAAATGTCGCGCTTTAATTGACTCTGGCGCCGGTGGTTCTTACGCTTCAGCAAATCTAATAAAGATGATCCGCACGCAACCAAGTGAAATCAAAACGCAGCGAATAGATATGTTATTGGCCTCGAAGACAACGCGCATCGAAATGCACAACACGGAAGTAACCTCGTTAGACGGAAGTTTTAAAATTACTGTGAAACTAGCGAAAGTCGATAAGCCAGAGCTATTGTCGGTGAAAAAACCCGGATACGAGAGCTTAATACGTAAGCACGATCACCTGCGGAGCGTAACCATGGACGACCATGACAGCAAGGAACAATTGCCCATTCATGTCGTCCTGGGAAACGGAGAATATGCGCGCATTAAAACAAACACGCAACCGCTGGTTAGCAATCGGGACGGCGAGCCTGTCGCAGAGAGGACAAAGTTCGGGTGGATCATCATGAGCCCTGGGATCGACCTTGACTGCGGCATGATGCTTTTGACCCAGACCTCTCAATCCGAATACGAGAGCCTCTGTCAGCTAGATATCCTCGGTCTACCAGACACTATGGAGAACGACCAGAACGCAGTGTACGACGACTTCAAGGAACAGCTTGTGCGAAGCCCAGAGGGTTGGTACGAGACCAGCCTGCCTTGGAAGCCGAACCATCCCAAACTTCCTAATGAGACCGGTAGTCGACGGCGATTAACTTCATTGGTACGGAAACTGACGCGAGAAGGAAACTACGAGCGCTACGACGACGTCATTCGCGAGCAAACGGAGCAAGGTGTCGTGGAGCAAGGTGTCGTGGAACTAGCCCCGGTAGAAGCAAACGGAAAGGAGTTCTACATTCCACATAAAGCAGTCATCAAACAGTCCGCCGAAACGACGAAATTGCGGGTCGTTTACGACGCCTCTGCGAAAGAATCCTGTGACAAGCCATCCTTGAACGAGTGCCTGAACCCAGGCCCTCCGCTACAAAACCATCTTTGGGATGTCATTATCCGAGCCCGATTCCACCCAGTCCTATTGACCGGCGACATAGAGAAGGCGTTTCTTCAAGTCCGCATCCGAGAGGAAGAACGAGACGCTCTACGATTCTTCTGGAAAAGTCCAGGAAGTGACGAGGTGTTAATTTATCGTTTCACCCGTGCCTTGTTCGGACTGACATGTTCGCAATTTCTCCTCGGTGGAGTGATAAACGAACACTTGAAGCATTGGGAAGCTAAGTATCCAGCGATTGTGCTAGAAATACGTGAAGGACTCTACGTTGACGATCTTATGGCAGGCGGCGAAACAGTGGAAACAGTAGCGGCGAAAAAGTCTAAAGCAATTGAAGTGTTCGAAGATGGGACATTTCATCTCCATAAATGGCATTCGAACGTGTCGTCACTGGAAAACCCAAGCGCTGAAAGATCTGCAGATGAAGAGATCTCCTTCGCCAAACTACAACTCGGTTGCAACAAAGTAGACACCAAGGTCTTAGGATTGCCATGGAACAAGTCGACCGACACTCTGAGCATCGAAACTCCTCCGAAGAAGGCTATAACAACGAAACGACAAGCGCTGTCCGAGATGGCCAAGGTATACGACCCCTTGGGTTTGATATCTCCAACCACCTTGGTAGCCAAACAGCTCTATCGGGAATTATGCAACGCGAAAGTTCATTGGGACGGGGAGTTACTCGACGGAAGCAAGGAAAGCTGGATCCAATGGCAAGACGAAATTGCAATGAAGATGACGATACCGCGAACCCTAGCACCTTTCTTCCATCCTATAACTAAAGTCACCCTACACAGCTTCGGCGACGCGAGCAAGATTGGTGTTGCAGCGGCAGTCTACGCGGTGGTCCAACAAGGAAATGACGTAACACAAGGCTTAGTCTGTTCGAAGTCCAGATTGGCGAAGCAAAGCCTTACTATTCCCCGACTCGAGCTCGTAGCAGCACACATGGCCATCAACTTAGCTTGTAACGTCGAACGCGCCATCAACAAAGTTTCTGTCTCGTCAGTACACTGTTGGAGTGACTCAACGGTTACTCTGTATTGGATAAATGGGCGTGGGGAATATCGTCAATTCGTTTCAAACCGAGTAGCGAAGATCAAAGAGCGAGCCCACGTACAGTGGCATTACGTGCCGACGGAAGAAAACCCAGCAGACTTGGGAAGTCGAGGTGGCAAGTGCACTGACAACGGGCTATGGAAGAATGGTCCTGAGTGGTTGAGACATAGTGGGAAGCGGCCGCGAGACATCACGTTAGAAGCTAGTCCCGAGTCTAACGCAGAAACAAAGATTGCGAAGGGAACTCTAGCAGCTACAACGACAACACGAGATGATGACGCAATGAACGAACTACTGGAGAAGCACGCTCTCCATAAAACTCTCCGAATCGGAGCGAGAGTTAAGAGATTTGTCGACAATTCAAGACGTCCATCTGATCAACGAAAAGAGGGTCCAATCACCACTGGAGAGATTCAAGATAAAGTTGTGTGGTGGGTTAAACGAGCACAACAAGATGACACATGCATGGAAGAGACCGAGAAAGTGAAATTCGACCTTAACCTGCAGCCCAACGAGAAGATCCTTGAGTGCCGAGGAAGAATCAAAGGAGAATATCCCATCTTTCTCCCGAAGACCCACTTGTTTACGCGACGAGTTGTGGAACAAGCGCATATACAGACGCTCGCGCAAGGATCGACTCCGTTTGAAGTGATCGGGGTTGATTTTGCTGGTCCAATTCGGTATTGTGGTAAAGGGAAGACGGATAGAAAAGCCTACTTAATCCTCTACGGATGCAGCCTATAGAGAGCTGTCCATTTGGAATTGCTGCCATCCCTAGAAACCAACGGGTTCTTATCGAACTTAAAACGCTTCATTGCACGGCGTGGACGTCCGAAGCTCATCTATTCCGACAACGGAACCACGTTTAAAGCGGCGGCGAAGTGGCTGAAACGCGTCCAATACGACGAACGGTTTCATTCTGAACTAACGTCTCAGGAGATTCAGTGGAAATTTATTCAGTAGTCGAGCGCCTTGGTGGGGTGGTCAGTTCGAGCGCCTCATCGGGTTGTTCAAACGAGCATTCTACAAGCTGGTTGGGAACGGAAAGTTAAGTTTTAAAGAGCTAGAAGATCTGGTCTTAGATGTGGAAGTGGCGTTAAACGATCGACCCTTAGGCTATGTCGAAGATGACATCGAGTATTCAACGTTAACACCAAGTTCGATGCTGCACATCAACCCAAACCACATCCCAGAGTCGAAGGCGAGGCAGTATGAAGACAAAGATCTCCGTAAACGTGCTAAGTTTCTGAAGCGATGCAAGGAAGTTGTCTGGAAACGTTGGTCGCGCGAATACATCCGAAGTTTACGAGAACGACACGTTAAAGTGCCAATGCACCCAAATTTTGGATGCCCGTTTTATTACTTTATTGAAATATTCAGTCTTTTGCGATCATTTTGATGTATATATGACACTTATCTGAGCAACAGAAGTTGTTAAACTTGCCGTCTAAAGGTAGTAACTGCATAAGAAATTTTTAAGCCGCCATGTTTTTATCTGTGACGTCATAACGAGGACACGAGGAAGACTACAACAGTAAACAACACTACGAGTTGATATTGTAGGTGGCTTTTTAAACACGTTCCTGGTCGTTTTCGTCTACGATTTTTACCAGATATTGAATACTATCATGGCAGAAGATTTAAATATGTCTGTTAGTTCGAACAACTCTTCGAATAGCCGAAGCGAGAGTGACGGTGACTATGCAGTCGTAACATCACACGCCATCGCGTACGCTGATGAACCTCTTGCACGACCCGGTCAATCAGTTCAAGCTAGTGATACTGACGAGGATGGTCTTTCTCAACTTACCCTAGAAATGAGAAGTGATAGAAGGATCCTTATTAACGAGTGGTAAGTAGAGACTTTTAGTCAAATCGTCATTGACAAATATGTTATGGTTTATTCAACCTACGTTTTCTCCCAAACTAGTACATGGCAACTCTAATGGTTACACGTATTTTTAGGTGCATTTGCAAATGTTGTCGCGATGAAATGCTTGTCAGCATTCTAGAACGTAGATGTTGTCGAGAAATCATTCCTGCTATGAGAATTTTGACCCTCGATGGTGGCGAAAAACTACTCCATGAATGCATAACACAGCATGAAGATTTTAGTGCTATGATAAATCCCACCGTTTTGGAACAAGTTGGACCGTTATTTAAAGATAGAAATGGACGATCATATCGTAAACATGGAGGTCAAACTAGAAACGAGTAAGTTGATGTTTTCAATTCATATTTTCAGAACTATCCCTTCAAAGCCCAGGGAAGCATGAGGAGTTTTTGAGGACATAATTATAAATCATAATATAAACAAATTTATTTTTATTGCTTCGAAACATCTTGAAAGATTCTCATGTTTTCATTAATATATTGTAAGCATTATAGTAGTACCAGTAATAAAAACGTTTAGTCACATACACTTATTTATTATTAACTTATATGTTATGAGTTTAGGGCAACTGGCTATAATAATAGTGCTGTCAAAATCTTCTAGGAGATCAAAATAATTGTTTTCATTCTCTAATAGGTATTTGAGAGCTGTTCCATACAGGTGGCTAATAAGGTGGATGTGTGGTCTACTTGGTTGGGATAATTCTAGACCTTTACCTGCATGTGTCTATAACAAGATTCGAAGACAGTTCCCAACACAAGAACAACGTGGATATATTCCAGCTCAAACAATAACAACAATTTTTATCCTCATATATTTACAAACCTGTTATTATATACAATACACAAGAACAATGTGGATATATTTCAGCTGTTATATGCATGACAAAATAACTGCATTCTGATTGCTTGAGAGGAGTACAATTACTTCATTATTTGTACTGCAGTGAATTATTTCATTAATTGTACTCAGCCTTGATCGTACCCAGGCACTGCGATAACAAAATGGCGTAACGTTTTTTAAACACAGATGAATTTACTCTGGAGTCTGGACAAGGGTTAATGCAAGTACACAAAACAGTACAAAGATGTGCTTGAAAGTGGCTGTCGACCAAAATTATATTGTGGACATGGAGTCTGGAGAATTATCTCCCACAATAGGCAAGAGCTCGATAAATTTTGTCATGTATTAGTATAATTATAGTAAACAAGTAATAATGTGATATTGCTCGTACAAGTAAGGTTTTACACTACTTGTGATATTTGAAAATTGTGCCAAATTGTACTCGCCTAACAACGGGTCGTGCAATTTTGTCAAAATTTTCAAATATCACTCTTAAGCGTAAAGCAAGATCATAGCAAGAATTTTTATCCCAAAATATTTACAGACCTGTTATTGCTATATATAATACACAAGAACAATGTGGATATATTTCAGCTCAAACAAGAATTTTTTATCCCCAAATATCTATTTAACAAACCTGCTATTATATACAATATACAATACACAAGAATAACATTATTATATTTCAGCACAAACAAGATCATAACAAGAATTTTTTATCCCCAAATATTTACAAACCTATATTACATATAATACTAACACAAGATTTTTGCAGTTTTAGCATAATTTTTAGTGGTATCCTTTGGTTTACAAAAATTCTGCTAAACCAAAATTGTATTGGTATCATAAATATCACCATGTAAAACTTAATAGAACATAAATTATTTTTACATTTAGTTTGTTATAACTGACTTAGTTTGAAGTGATTGGTCTCAAATGAACGTGGAATTATTCAATTTTCACTCAGCTGCTGTTTAATCCGACTCGCTCGGCAATATTTTTTTGGGCAACACTTTCTTGCTGCGGCGAATGATCTATAGAATCAATTGAAACGCATTTTAAAACTTACTCGAACAGAACAGAATCAAACAAGCAAGGGAACACGTATTATTTATGTATTATAATATGGCCTTATGAATATTTATATTATGAAGTGTCAGTTTACCTGTCTGCGCTTGCGATCTGAAACTCCAGGAGAAGTCGCAAGTTCAGCAACTCCTGCCACGTCGATTGTGGGAACAGCGTCATGATTTAATTTCCTCTTCATGCCAAGAGAAGTAGCGATTTCCAAATTTGTGGTGAACGAACTCTCTTCAAAATGCGCGGAACACAAAACAGATGAGCGCGAAGATGTAAAATTCGGCCTGTGTTTTCGAACAAAGCACTCCCACTGTTTCCTTCTTTTACAGTCCTTTTCCTCGTTTGGGAATATATGGGTAGATATACCTGATGTATGTTGACTATTTTGGCAACTTACACGACCAGGGCCACCAGCAACACACGTTCTACCTCCATGTTTACGCGTTTTATGTAAAGCACTCGATGTACTCGCCATGTTGTATCTCGCCAAGTCGAATAAGCGTGTCCTCGTTATGATGTCACAGCACAAGAAATGATGCGCGCAAAGTTCGTATCGCATTTCGAAAATTTTGAGATTTCAAACAGTCATAAAATTAGTTCTACTGGACCAATTTGCGTTCTGATTGCAGGGAAATAACCGCAAAAGTTTGGCGAATTTATTAAACGAATAAAAGCAATACCTAAAATTTGGCTGCATAAGCACTTTAACGTGGCGGGTAAACAAGCGTCGTATCCGAGACGAGGAACCGGAACTGTTGGAAACTCGGGATTGTGGACGACCTTATCGAAGGTAAAGACAAAGTAGTGCGGGGAGCGAAGATTCGTACGTCGAACGGCGTTTTGGAACGTGCAATACAACAGCTGTATCCGTTGGAGTTAACGCGTGAAAGCGGTGGATGGAGTCCGAACGTGGATGCGCTCGTTTTTGAACCTCGGCCGAGAAGAGACGCAGCAGCAGAAGTGCGCATACACCAGCAAGTAGAAGCGGATACCTCGGAATGAACGATGGACAACGTTGAACTTTATATTGCTATTAGTTTTTTTGGTTTGTTCTGTTATATTAATTAGGTAGTTACGTGACAAGTTGAACTACAACGAAGATGTCAGTCCCTATTAACGGAGCATACAACTCTAGATAGATTTGTATGGGGGAGTGTGTCGGGAACTGACACATAAGACTATACTGTATTAACTAAATTAGGGCGTGCAATGTATCGTATTACTAGATATGTGAAGGGTTGTAGAGGATGACGAGTTGTAAGAACGATTGAACTGTTTAAAGGGCTGTGGTGAAGTAAATATATATATACACTTATACAAAACGTGATTTGTCGAGGACTACAGTTACATGGAGGCAAACATTCTCGACAACAGTATGGAATGTAAATTTGATGCGGGTGCTGATAATAAACCGGAATATTTTTAAATGGTCTTACTAAAGTCACGGGTAAACCTTCATTATCCAGCTCAAACTGGGTCAATGCTCAAGGCTGATAATTAACAAGCAGAAGTCGAGAAAGTATAGACGGGTATTCTGCAATCTAACATAATATTTTTTGTGATAAGGAATAGTGTGAAGACTTATATCTGAAATTAGACACGATTTATTCATTCAATTGACAGCTACACAACTGTTAACCATCTTTTCACAATCAGCAAACGAACGCAGTATATCAATGTAAATAAACCGACAATTTATAGTGAATTTGCATGTAAGCCGAGTACCTTGCGTGACGTCACAAAATTTACTCATTCCAGACTCCTCGTAGCCACGGAATTGGTCCATCAAAAAGCGCCTTTTTACCAACTTTAAACTGCCATAAAAATCGGAAGATTTTAAGAAATTCATTTTTGTTTTTGCAGAAACACTAGAAATCACATATCAATATTTGATATCGCTAAAAAAACATTTTGGTATTAGGTGCACTTTCACTGTTTTACTAAGATATTTTATTATCACCAAGGCGCGTTTTAGGTCCCACATTTAGTATTGTTTATTTTCCTGATTTCATCTATAAAATTGGGATAAATTTCTGGTACGAAATTACTCTTTTGCTGGTTTCTTGACATGACAAGCTTTATTATAAAGCATTTCCTCAACATGGAAGGTGCATGATTTTTTGGAAGTTCCTGTTCACAAGTTTTCGGAATCCCGTTGGTCATCTAACTGTGAACAACATAGTTTGAATTTGGTTCTCACGCTTTAAACATAAATGATCAATTGAACACAAATAACCCTGTTTTACTGTTAATTTTGTAAATTTTAAAGCACCATTTCCCCGTATTTGCACATTGTTACAATTGAAAACGCAAAATATGTTAATAACCAACAACATGTGCTATGAATGAGATGGTCATGTTAAAGATTTATAGATGGTGCCATTGTGAAATTTCTAGCAAAGTATAACAACACATGCAATGATACAAATAGTAATTAATTTGACTATTAAAAACATTGGCAAGCATAAAGGTTGTTGTAGTGACGTCATCATCACTTACCATAAGTGATGATGCAATCAAGGAAGATTGTAGATATCGTAGTGAAGCGTAGACCAGAGATGTATATATTATACTAGAAACAAAGAGATACAAAAACATTACAATGGCCTCATTCGTGACACCCATGCCACCATTTGATCCAGATGAAGAAGCCGGTGGGAATCAAGCGCTTCGTTGGCGTACATGGTTGGCGGACTTCAAGACATTCTTGACTGCAAGCGACATTACTAACAAAACCCGCCAAAGAGCTTTGTTATTATATCAAGCTGGACCACGCATCAGAGAAATTTTTCGACAATTTCCAGACCTGGGAGACGATGATGATATTTCTAAAGCAGAACAACTCCTCACCGAGTATTTTGATCCACAAAAGAATCGCCTGTACGAAGTGTACAAATTTAGACAAACCAAGCAAGGTGAGTCTGAAACCATAGATCAATTTTACATAAGGCTACGTTTGCTGTCGAAAAACTGCGAATTTTCCGATGTCGATTTCGAAATACTAGTCCAAATTGTTGTTGGTGGAAAATCTAGCTGAGTGCGGAAACAGGCTTTAAGAGATCCAAAATATACATTGAAAGATTTGCTGCTCGAAGCGAGGCGTGAGGAAACTAGCAAGGTGCAAGCCGCACATATTGAAAGCAAGCTAGAGGATGAAGTTTTAAACGCGTTCACAAAACCTAATGAGAATATGGAAACGGCGAAATCCAAGGCGAAATGTTTTAATTGCGGTGGAGATTACCCTCATGTAACCAAACCGTGCCCTGCAAAAGATAAAATTTGTAACAAGTGTGGGAAACGAAACCATTTTGCACGCCAATGTCGCAGTGGGAGTCAAAGTTCATTTACAAAACAACCCAAAACACGCAAGGATGTGCGACCCGTAAAAACAACAAATACGGATACTAGCAGCGATAGTGAAAATTCGGAATATTGCTATGCAATCGATAACAAGCAAAAGAATCCGCAAACGAACATCTCGGTAAACGGATCTCGTATGAAAATGACAATTGATACGGGGTCAAGTATAAATGTCATTGACAACAACACATTACGGAAACTACGAAATGTATCACTCAAACACACGTCCGTGAAGGCATATCCATTTAATTCCAAAACGCATGTTAAAATGGAAGGGAAATTTCGCGCTCTACTAGAGTCGAAACACAAGTTTACCATGGCTACAATCTATGTAACATCTGAGGACGGCGGTTGTTTATTAAGTTCCCAAATGGCACAAGAACTCGAACTTGTAAGCCTTCACCTGAATCAGATAAACAAAGTCAAAGTTGAATCAAAGCCCAACGTCGATGAAACCGTCAGCGACAAAAACCTAAAAAAAATTCTAGATAAACACACGCCAGTGTTCCGCGGGTTGGGAAAATTAAAAGGTAAACAAATCGAACTTGCCATTGACAACACCATTACTCCTGTTGCGCAACCACAGAGACGTATACCATTCCACCTACGGCCGAAAGTTGAGTGCGAGGTACAGAAATTAGAGCGAGAAGATATCATTGAAAAAGTTCCTGACAATACGCCAACAGAATGGGTTTCTCCCGTGGTAGTTGTTCCTAAGCAAGATAACAACGTCCGACTGTGTGTTGATATGCGTGCCGCAAATAAGGCCATCAAACGAACACGACAGCCTATACCCACCATTGAGGCTGTTTCACTCGAGCTCAACGGTGCCCGTGTATTTTCCAAACTCGACTTATCACAAGCATACCACCAGCTAGAGCTAAGTCCAACATCAAGAGGAATAACAACGTTCTGTACACACGTAGGTCTTTTCCGCTACAAAAGATTAAATTATGGAACTAACGCTGCGGCAGAGCTTTTCCAGCATGCTCTTCAGGAAACTTTGAAGGGGATCAAAGGTGTTAAAAACATTGCAGACGACATCATTGTGTTTGGACACACGCAAGAAGATCATGACCACGCTTTAGAAGAATGCCTCACCCGTCTCCAAGAGAATAACCTCACACTTAACCGTAAGAAATGCCAGTTCTTAAAAAAAGAATCTTGAATTTTTTGGGCTCGTTTTGACGAAAAATGGTATCAGCCCAGATCCAAAGAAGGTAGATGCTTTTGCTAACACAGAACGACCTACAACAGTCAGCGCGGCGAGAAGTCTACTAGGCATGGCTAATTACAGTTCTAAGTTCATACCGAATTATGCAACTATCACAGAACCATTACGACGCGCAAGAATACACGCTTCACATGGACATCTGAGCACCAAGAAGCATATGAGCAATTAAAGTATGCACTGATGAACAGTCCTGTGATGAGCCACTTTGACACATCGAAAAAAACATCAGTCCTGGTCGATGCAAGCCCGGTAGGTCTATCAGCCATACTAACACAAAACGATTCAAAGGAAAATGCAAACCATGTCATCGCCTATGCAAGCCGTGCACTCTCGCCAGTAGAAGAACGGTACTCACAAACGGAAAAGGAAGCATTAGCAATCGTCTGGGGCATCGAACACTTTCACCTTTACCTATTTGGGTCAAGTTTTAACCTAATCACCGACCACAAACCATTGCAACTTATATACCATAATCCCCGTAGCAGACCACCAGCAAGAATCGAGAGATGGTTTCTGCGATTGCAACAATATGATTTCCAGGTTATCTACAAGCCAGGGAGTGAGAATCCAGCTGATTTCCTCTCAAGACACCCAGAACAAAACATGCCCAAGAGTAATATTGCTGAAGAGTATGTACATTTCATATCAGCAAATGCAGCCCAAAATGCCATACCACTTGAGGTTATCAAAGTACACACTGATAAAGACCCAACACTTCTTGCCATCCGGAAAGCGATTGACTCAGGGGATTGGACCAGTGACCATGTTAAACCATTCCACAATATTAAGAACGAAATAACTGTAGACCATGAAAATGGAATTCTCCTTCGAGGAACACGAATAATCATACCGTCAACGCTGCAAGTACACATTGTGGAACTCGCCCACAAAGGCCACCAGGATTAGCAAAAAACAAAAGCACTATTGCGAGAATATGCCTGGTTTCCTAACATTGACAAAGTGGTGAAAACCGAGCTTGACAAGTGTTTACCTTGCCAAATCACTGGACCAGTTAAACCACCAGAACCTCTACAATCACCCAAAATGCCTGATGGTCCTTGGCAAATCATTCATGCTGATTTCTATGGTCCTCTACTAAGTGGACAGTATGTCATTGTATTAATTGACAAATATTCACGATATCCAGAAGCTGAGGTCATTAAGAGTACATCTGCAAAAGCACTAATCCCAAAATTAGATGCTATCTTTGCACGACACAGCGTCCCATACAAATTCAAATCTGATAATGGCCCACCTTTTACCAGCGCTGAATTCAAAGATTATTTATCCAAGCTTGGTGTCAAACATGAAACATCAACACCCATCTGGCCACAAGGAAATTCCGAAGTGGAAGCATTCATGAAACCTTTGGGAAAAGCGATTAAAACAGCTCATTCCGAACATCGTAATTGGACCCAAGAACTCTCACGATTCCTCCTATCCTATCGCACTACACCAAATTCAGTGCCGGATTAACCATATGGCTGAGGTGGCTTATGCCACGGGCCCCGCGCTTTTAGGGGCCCCGCGCTTTGCTCAGTTTCGATTTTTAGCGCGGGCCCAAAAAGTATGGGGCCCCAAAAACCGCAAGCCACGTACAAAAGTTAAAAAAACGATGCTCCAAAATTTAAAAAAGAGGTACCGCAAATGAAAAAGCGAGGCGCCGGGGCACCAAAACTCAAAAAACAGGCCCCCAAAACAAAAACAAGGCCCCAAAAATAAAAAAGCAAGAACCCATAAATAAAAAAGCAAGGCCCCAAAACTAAAAAAAGCAAGAACCCATAAATAAAAAAGCAAGGCCCCAAAACTATGTAAAGAATGTAATCCCCCATTTTGTTCTCCACCTCAACGAACTAACTCTGAAAGTTATTAAACAGGGATTACTTGAAGAGAAAGAAATAACCCTAAAAACAATTATTGATACTAAAAGTGATCATCTCTTGTATAAAAAATTTAAACTAATAAATAATGACTCAATAATTCCACAACACATTAATTTTTAAAAATATTTATTTTTCTTGTAATAAAAATTTTTACAAAAAATAAAACTCGATATTTTTTCTGTTTCTAACTTTCAATCAAAAGTTTTTTATTTTAAAAACATTACAAAGAAAAAAATATTTGTTTCCCTCTACCCCTACGGTCAATGAAATTATAGGGTTTAATGTTTAATATAGGTGTTGAGTTTGCTAATTCTACACTATTATTTTTAATATTTATATATTTTCCTTTCAATGATGCTAAGAGGTTCTGTAAATTATCCTCCGGAGTCCCAAACGCATCTACTAACAACAATTTGAAATATCGAGGTCCCTGACAATCTTTCAGATATAAATAATATCCATATCTTAAACACGAGGGAATCACAGGTTCGTAGTTTACTAATTGTATGGGTTCAGCATGATAATAAAATGTAAGATAATCATGAGATTCACATTCTCCAAAATCAATCATTGATCGCAACCACATGTTGAAAATAATAGAAAAATATATTTGATACCCTGCTTTTATACCCCCAAAATCTATAAAAGTCGTTTGCCAAACTATAAAATTTTCACAAAACGTCGAAAAAAAAGTTGTCAAGATGGTATAATGCAGTTTCTGTTGTTGTGAAGTGAATTCCTTCTATCATTTTTTCATGCATTACAGATGTAAAGAATGCTTTGTAAACCATCATTATTGTTATTTTTGTAAACAGAATTACGGACGACTTATCTATAGTAAAATAGTTGATCTATGTGAATGTGATGATAGAATACAAAGATGGAAAAAAACTTATTTGGATTAATAAAATTTTTTTTAAATACATCGTCTACCATTTCCAAAATTCATAAAACTTATGATTATAATTCGGATGATCTTTTTTCCATCCTCCTTTTTGAATTTTTTTGGAACGTCGTCGTTTTCGTATTCGTTTTTATTTTCGTTTTCGATTTTTTTATACAACTCGTACACTTCATTTTTTTGTAAACTGAAGTACGACCAGCAATGCATTATAAAAAAAATCGGAAAAACATGTCTATTTATACTGTTTTTGATTTTTTTTTATATCTTTTCTGAGACAAATATATAATATTATATAAGATGTTTAAACTAAAAAACTTTATCATTACTGAAAAAAAACAATGTCCATATTACATTATTGTAGTATATGTACAAATAGTATAACTTTTTTTGACATCTCCAAAAATACTTTTCAGCACTATTTATCATGTGAATATCTTCTTAAAGAATATCCTGAATATATATATTTTGTGGAGGATTGCAAACCTGTTACAATAATTGAAACAAAACAATGTTCTTTAATAAAAACAAATGGTGTGAAACAACACCCATATGAAGTAACCCTGAAAGTTATCAATCATGGAGAATCTGGAAAAACAATAAAAATATCGGAGGAAGATGTTCCTCATCTTTTTCATAAAAATGTTAAGTTTATAAAAACTGACGAACACATAATAATTCCTTCTCTTGTATAAATTTATTTTTTATAATAAAACATGTGAATCATTGTTATTTTTTTACATGATTTTCTTTCTTTACTCTAAAAGTTTTTTTCTTTTTTCCTTTTGTTTTTGTCGATGTTTGTTCTTATAATCAGCTAATTTACGGGATCTTTCTACACTCCATAGTTTTCCTATTTTACCCCGACATTTTCCATATCGATATAACGTGGACTGATCATATATTCTACCCTTAAAATGGTAGAAATCATCAGCATAAGAACGAATGATTTGTCCCCCATATGGAAGCCAATCAAAAATATCATCTCTTGCTTCTTTGAGATAAACAACCCCTTGAAGATATCCAATTTCTTTATCTTTTACAATTTCACGACTACATTCAAAAAACGATATTTCATTTAATTTAAGACAATTCCCTGGAGTGTGAATTAATTTCGCTGCCTCTATCAATTTTTCAGCATTTTCTGGGCTACGCATTTGAAATGACCAAATCTTTCGCGGAGGTATATACCCCATCTTCAACAAAATAACTGTACATTTTTTTTATGATATTGTTTTTTATACCCTAGGTTTTTAACAAATGAAAAAAATTTTCTCAAATAACTCTCATATATAATAATCTGAAACTTTTTTTTTTTTCATTTTAAACACGTACTTATATAAAACGTTGTAACAACCCAACATATCTACAAACTTAGTTTAAGGGGAAAAAAAATGGCTACGAAAGAAGAAATAACGAACGAAGCTTCCTATGGAGAACCCCACCCCATAACACCATATGGTTCCCCTCTCATATGGGACTACAACGATAAAGGAGAAGGATACGCGTTCGGGCTACGTTTACGTCCAAAGAGTTTAATTTCGATGACTTAAAACCCTTCAAACCCATTCAGGATAATGGTGATTCTGATAGTGAAGATAGTTTGAAGGCAATTTTTGGCAGTGATGAAGATGATGAAGAAGTAAAGGAGAAAGTATTTAATAGAAAGATGTTAAACAATATTAAAAAAAAAGTATATACCCCCTATGATCTTAAAACTCTTCAATGCAATTTTCCAAATCAAAAATATATTTTACGAAACTGTATATACTTTCCCTTTCGTACGCTATCCAGGTATAAATTATATTTAGAAGTGATATATGAGGGAATTCTTTGCCCGCAAAAATATATAACAACAATTATGATAACTGATGATTCCATACTTAGTTCCATTAATAAAGAAATGTATTTAGATTAATAAAAAAATAAAAAGATAATTTTGTTTTTCAAAAAAAGTTTTTTATTGTTTATTTCATCTATTTTTTTTTAAAAATATATTTCATCTATTTAAAAACACCAAATAATTTTTTGAGACATCTAAAAATATTTTCGACATTTTTAAAAATACCGTAACTAAGAAATATCAGTCATTCTGCCATAAGATGGCGTCGAGGTAAGAGCTCCATGGCGGAAATTTCTATGATTAATTCTATAAGCAAAAATTTTGGATTATTTTTATTTCAAAAACATTACAACTCTTCAAATAAAAATATGGAAGTTTACACATGTAAGTATAAATCACATCGGGTGAGGTATGATGGGCGTTTATAAAGGTTTTTTTTGACTTTTTGATATCTATCTAATGAAAAATTTATGACTTTTTACGATCACCTTGATTGACCTTCCTCATCTCTCTGGTCGTAAAAAAACTGGTCGTAAAACAACACCAGGTTTCATGAGATAAATATATACAAAATTCACAAAAAACCTCTTGTATACGACCAGGTGCATATCCCCCCTGATTTGATGACTGGTCGTTCTTAACAGGGTGACCACACCTTAAAAATGTTCAACCCCCCTGGAAATATGGGACTGGACTGTGCTCTGATTGGTCAATTCAAATCATTCTTGATTCTGATTGGCTTAGAGCTCGGTCCAGTCCCACACACATTGAAATATATATATATATATATATATATATTACTACTATGATATATACAGATCATGAACTCATCAATAATTATGGTATGTTAAACAACTTATAATATTTTTTCCTTCGGTTGGGTAAATAATTTTCTATATCCCTTTAGGTTTGGGTAACTTAAATTTCTGGTCTTACATAGGTTGGGTAAATAATTTTTGGGGAGACAAAATACTTTCTCTTCGGCCCCAACCCCGGCCATAAATAATGACCGGTCCCTAAATTACTTGTACAGCCTGGTTTACATTTGGTCACCATGATTAATAGTGTGTCGATCTATTTTGTCTGCTGTATGCAGGGCTTTAATGTCAATAAAATTGTATGTAAACGTTAGTGTTATGTTCAAAAAATATTCGCCGAAACGACAATGAAAGTTCCATGCGCTGAACTTCGGGATGCTTTAAATCTGCAGTTCGATGTGGATAAGCAGGATAGACAAATGCAAAATAAAGCCAGTCAAGCAGATTTAACAAGAGGGTTGTATGATATTGAGATGGCTGTCACCAAACGACGAAGGTACCCCCACTGTACTTGGAAAAGGGTGTTTCAGTGAAATTTCTTTGCAAATTTATCAAGGAATGCATGTGGCAGTGAAAACATTTAGTCACAGACAATCTCTTAAAGAAGATGTTTTGAGGTCCTCTGTTTCATAAATATTAAACCACACAAGTATTTACCCATAGTATACGGATTTTCATTTGAGCAAAAACCGTATTTAATTATATTTAAATTTTATGGATCATTATCGACAAAAAATCCACAACCTCACACTACTTCAGTCGGAAACTGAGTCAGCATACTCACACACACGTAGCTGCAGGTAGTGATTGTTGAAATAGTATTAACTTGAATAAGGAAATCATGCGTGTAGCCAGTCATGTCTGCAAAGGCCTTCAACATATACATTCTTGTCATAGTACATGGAGACTTGAAAACTGATAACATTTTGATTATAAGCAGGCCTTGAATTTTACTTTTCCCATCCGAAGCCAAATTTGGCCTCGTACAATTGAGTTTTCATGATGCCACCGCGGCCATTTTTGGTTTGGCGAGGCCATTTTTTTGTGACAAGTATTAGTCCGTTATTCTCTGTGCGGCATGCGGCAATTAATTTTAATAACATGGTAGTACTTACTAGAAAATCAAAACAGTGATGTATTATGTACAAATTGAAACTAGTACTATAATTCAATAAATTCATGTAATTTGTTAGGTTAATAAATGTTGAATGTTTAATGTCAAAACTTAAAACCCTATCCCAAACAAAATTTAAACAATCTGCATGCCATTATTATCTGACATAACTTAATAATCAGTTATCCATAATTCCAATCCATGTGAATAATGAATCCATCATTGCATGACTCAATCAATGTCACTGTCGGATTCGGGCTCATCACCTACCAATGGTAATGGCGGTGGGAAAATGAGTGGAAAATCAAACCCTTCAAAGTCACTACCAGTATCACTGCCAGAATTGGCCAAAGATTCGTCTGAGTTTGCCAAAGATTCAATTACCTCACAGACACTCTGCTCAGTGTCACTGTCCAGAACATTGTCAACTACTGGAGGAATGGCATCATTTTTCTTTTCCCGAGGTTTATAAAGCTTGTGTGTTGGACGGCGGGACCTGGTACTGCTTGTTAACCAATGTGTCACTGCTGGTTGAGTGTCAAAGTCACAAGGTTCACACCCATCAGAACTTATTCTCATAAGTTTTTCAATGGTACCATTGCTCAAGGACAACCGCCAATCTCCAAGGATGCGTTTTAATAGAGAAAAGCATCGTTCAACACAAGCACTTGCTACAGGAATTACTAGAATTATCTGCACAACACGTAGTACATTGGCAAACTCACTGTCTATGTTCCCCTCAGATTCAAAGACAATTTCCCAGGCAGAATTAACACCACCACACTTTTCATTGAACCTTGGCTGCCAGTTTCTTTTCAGATAACGTTTCAATTGCACCCACTCCTGCAACACTCTGTCAATTACACCTCCATTTGCAATGAGAATTTTTTGGAAGTGATCAGATAATGCACTTATTTCAATATTGCCATGCTCAGCTAATGCAGTGGCATCATGCCTTGGCCACAGTTGACAATTCAGAATTGCACCACTTTTTGAAACAACTGGACATGTTTCTAGACTTTCAAACCGCTTCTCTATACAAGTGGTTACTAACTTGATGATATCTGCTTTTTGGTCATCACACTTTGTGATAGAGAGATTGACTGTCCTGCCAATTTGAATGTTACAAGTTCCTTATACGTACCAGTGTTTTCTTCTTCATCAATAGAAATCAAGTTTTGTTTGAATGACTTTAGACTTGAACCATCAACACTTTTAAGTAGTACGAGTCCCGCAATTGTAGAGTCAAGCTGATCAGCAAGACGATAAATCATGGTGCTATCAGATTGAAAAATTAGTGACATCTTAGACAAAAGCTCAAATATATCAACAAATAGGTGACAATAGTATAGGAATTTCAAGCTCTTAAGTGTTTTAAGATAACCCCTAATGCGACATGCATCCGCACCTTTTACATCAGGGCGCACCCCAGATGTTAACTCCTCCAGACGACCAATGATGGTACAGTAATCTTTAAGAAGAGCTCTCAGGGCTGAGAGTTTGTGAGCAACCCATCGTGATCCATGAGACCGAATCAATTTAACAATAGACTCACCATAGATGTCTGCTAAACGTTTAAGCTCTCTCCACTTCTTTGCTGAGTAATGGTACAAACTATGTATACTGAGAAGCATGTCATCTATCTTAGTGAAATATGTGGGCTTGAAAGCTTCTTTGAGAGACAGTTCCAAGCGATGTGCAGCACAGTGTATTGTAACCAACCAGTCCATATCATGCTTATATTGAGCGAGTACTCCAGTAACATTGCCAAAGTTGACAGAAGCTCCATCTGCAGATGCCCCAATTAGTTGAGCTTTGGAATCAATGCCATTTTTTCCAATAGGTCGTCAATTACCTTCTTGATACCATTTGCTGTGCCATGTTCTGGGATTGCAACTCTGAAATATAATTTAATATTATCACATTTGTATTGCTATTGGATTATAAAATAATGAATGGTTGTGGCTTTGGCAAGACAAATAATGCTATATTTTATTTTATAATGGCCAAAGCGAGTTTTATTAATATAAAAATGAATAGTGATTTACTTACCCAATAGACTTTGTAGTGGGAATGCCACATCAGTTGCTCCATCAAACATAATGGATATATATGATCCAGGTCGCTTTTCAGTCAAACTATTCCTCAACTCTTTCTCCATTACCTCCGCGATCGACTTTACAAACGTTTGGCAAATGCTCAACTCCTTGTTTCATAAGTTCAAACTTTACTAATCTTGGAAAGTCACGGAAGGGCCTCTCTTCTTTCGCTAAATAATATGCCATGTTGAAAAGTTTTACCAATTTATCATTCTCGTTATGCTTCAGAGTTCTGACGGCTTTTACTATTGGTGTAGAATCTGGATTGGCTGCGGCAAGGGAAGCTTTACGAGCAGCTTCGTGACCATCTGATTTGTTGTGAGCTTTAGCAGTACATAATTTAACATTATTGGTCCCTTTGATGTAAGCTTCGCAATCAACCAACTGCTTTTGGCCATCATGTTGCCGACCTCTGGCTTGGTTAGGAAACTCACGACAGAATTTGCACCATACCTTTGTAACAGTCCCATCTTCTTCATCATAACACAGCCAATCATAGTTCCACTTTTTTACTGTTTTTACACGAGCACACCGGCCCTGTTTCTTTACTGGTTGTGCCTGTGGCTCATTTACGGTTTCTATTAATCCCAGTTCCCCCACATCCTCATTGATGTTGGGTCGCTGAACGCCAACGCCAAACAGCGTTCTCTGCATATAGTTTTTAATAAATTTACATTATTTAATATATTATTTACTGTATGAAATTGTTCCAGTTCGCTTCACAAAATTTCGAGTTATTCAACAACATCGTGGTCCATAGATCCCAAGCGGCATTTCAGGCTAGTGGTATTTTGAAAAGTAAACTGCGATTGGCTGTCTTTGTGAAACTCTTCATATACAAGACATGTAATTGGCTGGATTTTTATAACAACGAAGGCATGATTCTGGGGGGAAGTGCGTGGCATCGCCACGCTATATAAAAAACAATGATCATCGAATTTCTTGTAAGAACTATAACATCAATTATATAAATCTGGAATGCGTGATTTTACAGTATTTTATCTAAATTATATCTGAGGCCAAAAGTGGCCTGCAGAAAATGAGGAAATACTCCGTATCGGAGGCCAAATGCCGATAATCGGCGGCCATGGCCTCGATGAAATTCAAGGCCTGATAAGGGAAGGTTCCTGTCTGATTCCAAAATTATTGACTTTGGAAAGTCTTTCATAAAATAACATGTACACAACAAGCAATTTGATTGGTCAATACATGTGCAGGATGAGAGTATCCTGCACGGGAATTTACAGCAATTTTAAGTGGCGTTTTTCATCTCATTCCGTTTATCGTTATAAGTTAAAACAAAACTCTCAAAAAAACAACAGAAGTATATTTAGCTTTTGTATTGTGAGAAAACTATTACCGTGAAAACTAGTTAAACAAAACATGTTTTGAAAGCAACAAACTCTCGGTTTAGTGTTTAAATACCTTCTATTTTCTTGCCTGATGAACTCACTGGGAAAATAACAATCTTTATCTATACAAAGTAAAATACCCAACAGCTCTCGACTTAAAAATCTTGCAAAATCTTCTAGTGAAATTGTGTTTCTTCAACATGTTAATTGAACAGGCCCTTAGCAATACACCTGAAGAAAGACCTGAAATGATTACATTATGGACGTATTTCAGCAGCACTTTAACAATTAACATAATAAATGAATATTTAGATCTATTTTAGACTTACTCATGTAATTAGAGAATTTTGCATGAAAAGAAACAGCTTTGAATAAAGGTTTACAACTGTTATGTTTTTGTATCTCTTTGTTTCTAGTATAATATATACATCTCTGGTCTACGCTTCACTACGATATCTACAATCTTCCTTGATTGCATCATCACTTATAGTAAGTGATGATGACGTCACTGCATCCCTCTCTAACTAAAAAATGTGAATTTCACTTATACCAGAACATAGAATATGAACTTATAATATATATATATATATTAATTTCACTACTGTCTTTTTATTGTAACTGTTCGGCCGTTCTATTTAACAACTAGGTCAGAGTTAAGTGGGTTACCATATTGCTCAGTTTGTACTCTTCTTCTCGTTGACCGTCTTACTACAGGAACATGAACTTCATCATTCTCTCTTTGTGGTAATTCTACATCTTTAGGGTTGCTGTATTCTTCTTCATCTGCCTCTTTTGCTCCCTCTTTAATTTTTTTGAAAAATGATGCATTTCTTGTTACTCGGTGCTTTTGGTTTTCTGCAACTATTCTGGTTCCTTTGCATTCAATTACTGTATATGGTGTCGATTCAAATTTTGTTGTGAATTTGTTTTGTTTTCTTTGTTTCAGGATCACAACATCGCCTACGTTTAGCTTGGATGGTTTCGCTTGTCGTCGTTTGTTTGCATATTCCCTTTCTTTGGTTTTCGATTTTGTGTCATTCTCTCTAGCTTCTTTGTGTCTATTTATCACCTTAGCTTTGGGGTTAAGCATGGGTAAAGTTCCGCTAACTGGACGGTTGAAAAGGAGTTGTGCTGGTGGTATGTTAGTTGAGCAATTTGGTCAGGGCCGGATTAACGGTTCGCGGGGCCCGTGGCATATTAGGGACCTTAAGCTCTACGACGGCAACCTAGGACGGGGACGTCGTTCAAACAAAAGAATCTTTATGCAAAACAAAAAGAATGAATAATCTTTATTCCCAAGAGTAATATCAACACCGTCCTCGTTCTGTTTACAACGCCACTGAGAGCATTTTCACGTCTGTAGGACGACGGTAACTCGCGGAGAGATGAGAGCTGTTGTTTAAGACTGACTTAAACATAGACACTACAATTGTTTTAGAAATATTGAAGCGTTTTGGAGATCATAAAACAAACTTTGAGTGTTAAATACGTTAGTCAATCGACCGTGGTTTCATTCAAATACTAACATTTATATTGCTTTCACTGCCGTCGCCGTCCTAGGTTGCCGTCGTAGAGCTTAAGGTCCCTATTATCAGCGCGGGGCCCCTTGACCCCCCCTGTGAATTCAGGTTTCCCTGAAATCAGAAAGATTAAAAAATATCAATATTCCACGATTTGAAAAGTTGCCTGTGTATTTACAAAACAGAAATATACATCAATAATTGAACTAAAATCCAACGCAGTTTATATAGCATTAACAATTATATAAGTATTATTTTTACAGCAGCAAAGATTAAAAGTCAAACTGGCTAAACAACAGGAACAATATTCAAATACATGATCGTCATGTCCATGTAACGTGTCTCTTATTAGAGTCTCATTCTCAGGCCTTGTAAACGTTATGCTTACGCGATTTCTTAAGAGCAAACTCGTTAATTACCGACGACATGTCAATGCTACGCAGAAGGCCATTTTCAATACTAAGCAGAACAAAGGCTGTTCAGTCTCTTCTGCGTCAAGTGACACAAATACACAATGAGTCATTATCAACAATAAATATAATATCGTATGACAGGCTGAATGCTGACAGCTACAGGTTGCACTGTAAAATATATAGTATATATTTATTATATTGAAATACTTGAAAATCTAAAACGAGTAATCAAGTATAATAACCTAAAGTACGTACCTGAAACGTTACTTCAAACGTACTTAACTTCTGCCGTACGCTAACCGTCTTCCACGAAATCCAGCAATCTATTCTTTCAGCATTTATTATTACAGTTAGCATAAGGCAATTTAACTGCAATTTTTAATTTTTCCGGCCGTTGCACTTTTCTTGGACGCATCTTTATTTGTGGCAACAGCGCCTCGTTTATTGTGGGTCTTTTTTACTTTTGGGCCCGGTTCTCGCTTTCTCATTTTTGGGGCCTTGCTTTTTTGTTTATGGTTCCGGCCTGCTTTTTTTTATTTTTGGGGCCTCCCTAGCTTTTTTATTTATGGTATCTTGCTTTTTTTGTTTTGGGGCCTCGCTATAGCTTTTTTATTTATGGGTTCTTGCTTTTTTAGTTTTGGGGCCTCGCTAGTTTATTTATGGGTTCTTGCTTTTTTTAGTTTTGGGGCCTTGCTTTTTTATTTATGGGTTCTTGCTTTTTTTAGTTTTGGGGCCTTGCTTTTTTATTTATGGGTTCTTGCTTTTTTTAGTTTTGGGGCCTTGCTTTTTTATTTATGGGTTCTTGCTTTTTTATTTTTGGGGCCTTGTTTTTGTTTTGGGGGCCTGTTTTTTGAGTTTTGGTGCCCCGGCGCCTCGCTTTTTCATTTGCGGTACCTCTTTTTTAAATTTTGGAGCATCGTTTTTTTAACTTTTGTACGTGGCTTGCGGTTTTTGGGGCCCCATACTTTTTGGGCCCGCGCTAAAAATCGAAACTGAGCAAAGCGCGGGGCCCCTAAAAGCGCGGGGCCCGTGGCATAAGCCACCTCAGCCATATGGTTAATCCGGCACTGAATTTGGTGTAGTGCGATAGGATAGGAGGAATCGTGAGAGTTCTTGGGTCCAATTACGATGTTCGGAATGAGCTGTTTTAATCGCTTTTCCCAAAGGTTTCATGAATGCTTCCACTTCGGAATTTCCTTGTGGCCAGATGGGTGTTGATGTTTCATGTTTGACACCAAGCTTGGATAAATAATCTTTGAATTCAGCGCTGGTAAAAGGTGGGCCATTATCAGATTTGAATTTGTATGGGACGCTGTGTCGTGCAAAGATAGCATCTAATTTTGGGATTAGTGCTTTTGCAGATGTACTCTTAATGACCTCAGCTTCTGGATATCGTGAATATTTGTCAATTAATACAATGACATACTGTCCACTTAGTAGAGGACCATATAAATCAGCATGAATGATTTGCCAAGGACCATCAGGCATTTTGGGTGATTGTAGAGGTTCTGGTGGTTTAACTGGTCCAGTGATTTGGCAAGGTAAACACTTGTCAAGCTCGGTTTTCACCACTTTGTCAATGTTAGGAAACCAGGCATATTCTCGCAATAGTGCTTTTGTTTTTTGCTAATCCTGGTGGCCTTTGTGGGCGAGTTCCACAATGTGTACTTGCAGCGTTGACGGTATGATTATTCGTGTTCCTCGAAGGAGAATTCCATTTTCATGGTCTACAGTTATTTCGTTCTTAATATTGTGGAATGGTTTAACATGGTCACTGGTCCAATCCCCTGAGTCAATCGCTTTCCGGATGGCAAGAAGTGTTGGGTCTTTATCAGTGTGTACTTTGATAACCTCAAGTGGTATGGCATTTTGGGCTGCATTTGCTGATATGAAATGTACATACTCTTCAGCAATATTACTCTTGGGCATGTTTTGTTCTGGGTGTCTTGAGAGGAAATCAGCTGGATTCTCACTCCCTGGCTTGTAGATAACCTGGAAATCATATTGTTGCAATCGCAGAAACCATCTCTCGATTCTTGCTGGTGGTCTGCTACGGGGATTATGGTATATAAGTTGCAATGGTTTGTGGTCGGTGATTAGGTTAAAACTTGACCCAAATAGGTAAAGGTGAAAGTGTTCGATGCCCCAGACGATTGCTAATGCTTCCTTTTCCGTTTGTGAGTACCGTTCTTCTACTGGCGAGAGTGCACGGCTTGCATAGGCGATGACATGGTTTGCATTTTCCTTTGAATCGTTTTGTGTTAGTATGGCTGATAGACCTACCGGGCTTGCATCGACCAGGACTGATGTTTTTTTCGATGTGTCAAAGTGGCTCATCACAGGACTGTTCATCAGTGCATACTTTAATTGCTCATATGCTTCTTGGTGCTCAGATGTCCATGTGAAGCGTGTATTCTTGCGCGTCGTAATGGTTCTGTGATAGTTGCATAATTCGGTATGAACTTAGAACTGTAATTAGCCATGCCTAGTAGACTTCTCGCCGCGCTGACTGTTGTAGGTCGTTCTGTGTTAGCAAAAGCATCTACCTTCTTTGGATCTGGGCTGATACCATTTTTCGTCAAAACGAGCCCAAAAAATTCAAGATTCTTTTTTTAAGAACTGGCATTTCTTACGGTTAAGTGTGAGGTTATTCTCTTGGAGACGGGTGAGGCATTCTTCTAAACCGTGGTCATGATCTTCTTGCGTGTGTCCAAACACAATGATGTCGTCTGCAATGTTTTTAACACCTTTGATCCCCTTCAAAGTTTCCTGAAGAGCATGCTGGAAAAGCTCTGCCGCAGCGTTAGTTCCATAATTTAATCTTTTGTAGCGGAAAAGACCTACGTGTGTACAGAACGTTGTTATTCCTCTTGATGTTGGACTTAGCTCTAGCTGGTGGTATGCTTGTGATAAGTCGAGTTTGGAAAATACACGGGCACCGTTGAGCTCGAGTGAAACAGCCTCAATGGTGGGTATAGGCTGTCGTGTTCGTTTGATGGCCTTATTTGCGGCACGCATATCAACACACAGTCGGACGTTGTTATCTTGCTTAGGAACAACTACCACGGGAGAAACCCATTCTGTTGGCGTATTGTCAGGAACTTTTTCAATGATATCTTCTCGCTCTAATTTCTGTACCTCGCACTCAACTTTCGGCCGTAGGTGGAATGGTATACGTCTCTGTGGTTGCGCAACAGGAGTAATGGTGTTGTCAATGGCAAGTTCGATTTGTTTACCTTTTAATTTTCCCAACCCGCGAAACACTGGCGTGTGTTTATCTAGAATTTTTTTTAGGTTTTTGTCGCTGACGGTTTCATCGACGTCGGGCTTTGATTCAACTTTGACTTTGTTTATCTGATTCAGGTGAAGGCTTACAAGTTCGAGTTCTTGTGCCATTTGGGAACTTAATAAACAACCGCCGTCCTCAGATGTTACATAGATTGTAGCCACGGTAAACTTGTGTTTCGACTCTAGTAGAGCGCGAAATTTCCCTCATCACAGATCACAGATCACAGATCACAGATGGTGTCACGCGTAAAATCATACTATGGTGTCGTCACAAATGACGTCACAATTGCCTAAAATAAGTTATAAAATAATTCTGTTAAAAATCACATTTGAGTATTTTGAACAGTTTTAATATTGGTTGTGATCCTCCCAGAGGAAGCTCTGGAGACGTAAATCAACAACACTCCTCAGTACTTCCAGAGTATATAGTACTTCCTAGTATATTTTGCTAGAAGACGAAATACAAACCAAACACAAAGACAAGAGAAAAGCTTCATAGCGTGCAGGAATTTCGTGTTGACGAGACGGTAAGGAAATGTCTTTACACGTCCAACAAAAGACTGGTATAAGTGCTGTAGCTCGAGAAGTGATTGTAATCTGCGCAAAATATTTGATTTCTAGTGAAGCAAAGTATCACGCTTCCTGTTATAAATTAAGGTTTTGTACGAATATATTATACTTATCAGTATAATAGGGTACTGGTATACCCCAGTGCATTAGCAATAGACAAAGTCGTTGAGCTGAACAGAGAACTCGAGTCGCTCAAGGGTCCTCTGAGTGACAATAAAGAAAATGTGATCAAAGTAGCACGCCTACTGAATGGTGAAATAAATTAAAGATCTTAACACCCAGATGTCATGGCCGACTAAGGAGGAGGATCTGAAACCAAATTAAAACTAGCGATTACATTCCGCATCTACTTGATGTCTTTTTGACCGTGCTCATTTCTGGAAAATAATTAGATAGCGACAAGAGTAGTACAGAGAGAACAATGAGGCTGAGCGAATCTTTTGCACAAGATATTGTTTTCTCTGTTACAAATGGTGTTGTAAAACTCCGAAGAGCATTTTGTTCCCTTCTATAAAAACGCTTTGCGTAACAGAGATTGTGAAACTTATTAATAAGTATGGACATGGCATAAGTTATGACCTGGTAGAAGAGATCGAGACCGAATTGCGCTGGAGGTTATAAATGAGTAATGAGATAATCGCGTCGTCATCCCGGCCGATGTTACTCAGGAAGAGTCGACCAGTTCTTCTGTCGCTCTTATGTTGGCAGATAATATTGACAACTTGCAATGCACACTCAGTGGATCCGGAACATCACATCGCGTGAACTCAATCCTCGCCACGGAAAGGAATCAGGAGCAGAGCGGAGATGAATCAGAAAACGAAGAATACGCCCCGTTATCAAAGAGGAAATGCAAACGATCTTTGCCATCGACTGTTGTGACCAGAGAGATCCCTGATTACTATGGAGGAAAGCGGGCGGGGTCAGGAGAATTACCGCACGTCCAAAACCTCGGTGTAAGCTCTTATTATAGCGATAAAGCTGTTGTTATAGTGATAAATATTTAGAATACGCTATATTGTTTGGCTTGGTCAGGAAGCTTGAAACGCACCGATTGTTGCTAGTGCCTAGTTGGACTGGGTTTAACATTAAAATCCGGGACGATGTCGTTGTGGAAAGCACAATAAGTTATTTGGACACTATAGATTCCCCTGTCACCGACATGAAGACAGCGTACGAAGTGTTGTCCAGAGGATGTGAGATAAGAGATCGATTACAGTTACATGATGTTTCTTGTCTCTTCGATCTTGTCTCTTGTCTCTTCGCATTTTATGCCAAAGCAATGGAAGTTTACTGGAAGCACAAGTGGCTTTTTAAAGGGTTAGTCATAATGATGGGAGGGTTCCATTTGTTGATGATGCTCTTAGGAGTTATCGGGAGTCAATTCGGTGATGCTGGGCTCAGGGAACTAGCTGTTCAAAGCGATGTCGTAGTCGAGGGTTCTGTAGAGGTCCTGAGCGGCAAGCGGAAGGCCCTCTCAGCAGAATAGCAGATGGAGAGACAATGAGACATATCCCTATCACCAAGAAATACCCAGAGAATTCAACCAGAATGTGGCTGTCATGCAGAAGTTAAAGATTCCTCTGGAGTCACACTCCAGGTAGTCGCCGTGAAAGTGTTCGAATCGGTAACAAACACCAGCAGCAAGCGCGTCGAGGGGGTGTTAGATGTGGTGTAAATGCTGTCTTTCCGCTTCCGCATATCCCCTCTCCTCACGGGCACAGCTGGGAAGAGAACAGTACATCCAATCTCGTTGAATTTGTAATTGGCTTGGACAGAAACCGGCTCCAGAAGAAGTACTGGAACTATACTCTCCTGTACATGCAAGAGAGCATGCTGGTCTCAAGCGCACGGATATGTGCACTCTTACACTCTCCTCCGCAGAGGCTTTTCTCCCTTTTTGTAGAGTTCGGGAAGATCACAGATCATGATTTGGGCAGTGGCAGTGCGCACCTTCTCCCCCCGCGTGTTCGCAATTCCGCGTCCCCACTGTCTGCATGCGTTCCCGAAACACCCTGTAAGCCAGAGAAATATAAAACTCAAGAAGCCTCTGCGGAAGAGAGTGGCACTCTTCATGGCGACCGATATGAAAATGACACTGAAGATGCACATGATTGATTATCAGGGTATATTCAGTGTTGTCCGTACAAATCTCAGTATTGTGAAAAACTTACGGACTTATGATCAATTAGGAAGTGATTACCTTTCCTGGGGTATTTTTTCAGGTCCAAAGTAAAGACATCCTTATTAACGTTACACAGATACAAAGAAAGTCATTTATACCGAAAATGTAGTGAAGTCGATAAATACTGTAAGTCGCCTTTTCCTTTCCTTCTTTCACAATTAGATGTTCCAAACTTAATCTGCTGACATTTTAGATCTCCTCCACCTGCAATAGCAGTGAAGAAGGAATTGGAAGCTACACAATATTCACGATAAAGAAGGCTTCTGCACCTGAATGTTGTGTTTACCATAAGTTATATCCATTTAAAAAAACGTTCTCAGCTGATCAATACAAAACTCGAGCGTCAGTGGCGTAGCCAGGGTGTTGACGTTGGGGGGGCTCAACATACGAGTGTCGAAGACACGGGATTGCTAGGGGGGTTGGGGGGCATGCCCCCCCGAAAAATTTTTGAATTGTAGGGCCTCAGACTGCATTTCTCACATTCTGAGGCAACTTTTAAAAATATCTGAAAGCGATAAATAGCAACGTTTTCTTGTTTCCAAACCAAAAGAAAGTAGGTCACATGTCAAAATATATTGAGAATTATTTATGATAAGTCGTAAATTAAAGTCTAGGATTAAAGTCTAGGCCTAGGAAATTTTGAATTTCCAAATTCATTAGAACGCCATTTCACGTATTTCAAGACGAGGTTTGACGAAAAGTTAGAACCAACAAAAGCCTTTTTTAAGTCATCTGCATTTTCACTCACTGAAGTCGATTTGGCCGCCATATTTGAGGTCGCTCATGTCACATTGCTGCTATGGTTGTAAATTCAACCATGCATTTTGTACTCAGGATTATAGATTGGAAAGACTTCCCAATTACACATCGTACGGGCTTCGTACCCCCCCCCCCCAACTTTCTGCCCGGATTTCAACTTTTCACAAGGGCAGTCCTTCTGGTGATTGGGGGGGCCATGCCACTTGGCTACGCCACTGTCGAGCGTGCAGGTCCCAAACATCGGATTAAGATGGCGGCCACTGTGTGACGTCATTTATGACGCCACCATAGCATGACTTGACGCGTGACACCACTTGCGATTACCTCTTAGTTCAAACCCATTCCGAATATGCGTTAAAACAATATTTAATTGCATTTACTAAGGGCTGGAAATTTTAAAAGCTCTTCCGGAAATCCAAGATGGCGGCCACAAGGAGAGGCAAAGTGCGTAAATTTGAAATTCGATTCTCTGTGTGAAACCTACCGTTCTAACCTTGCTATCATACCTTTTTGTGATGCTGAATAGTCAACGATTAACATAGAAACTGTTTCGTTTGTTCCCCTTGAGTGAGCCATACAACCGTCTCAGCTGATGGACTAGCAGCAATGCAAACAATTCGGCAGTGTTATTGTGTTATTACATACAAAAAGTCAAAACACTGTCAACTTAGTAACATTGTCAACTCAACAGTAATAATTTCCTTGACTGGTTTAAATAACTATTTAATATACATATATTGAAATGTAATTATAAAACTTACCAGAAATAGATGGTGTGGATGATGACTGTATGGTATTTAGCCTCTCTGCGACACCTAAAAGGGTAGCTCTCAGTTCGGTTAATGAACGATTCTCCTCAGCCATTTTCTTTCTCAAGCTACAAAGCATAGGAACGTTTCATGGTAATTATTATACCTCTAGGGGGTCTAATAGGGCTGGACTTGTAGCTCCCAACGGAACCCCTCTTGGGAGCATTTATCAGTCGACCAGTGGGGAGGGTGTGAGTCGATGCTTGAGCCCACGATACCAGTCCTTAACTGGATTGCGGTTGGATCAACAATTGGACAACTTGAATGTCAAATTCAAAACAAGCCGAATTCGAAAAGTTTCATGTTGAAATTGCAGAGTTGAATGTACAATTCTGAAAGTTGAATGTGCAATAGGCAATGTTGAATGTAAAATGAACAAAATAATATACAATACACGAAATACAACAACAAATAGAAGGTACGAATTTTTGCGGCGAATTAACGTCATAAGAATAAGCATAACTGTTCATATGGCTGGTCATGCTATTCACAAAGAGCACCACTTGGGCCAGGACTTGGAACAAAAGAGCCTGGGAACGAAGACGGCGGATGGCCGGATACGCAGCGTCTGCCCAGGCTAGTGATAAGGGAAAACCCAGAATATCCGCGTAATATGCGTGAACTATTACTTGTGCTCTTCGAAATGCGCACAACTTCAAAGTTCAAAGGAGAGATTTCAAATAAAGTAAATAAAAGCAAACAAAACTATATATTTTCAGGAAATGTTTAGTCATGCTGAGCATGACCGCTAGCTTCGCCACTGCTAATATAATTCGTAGTGTATGTTGAGGTAACAAAACAAAATAAAGTGAATTTGTACATTTGTGTGATGTCTTACTATTAAAATGTTTGTACAGTAACAGAGTGTTCATTTCTGGCATGATGTACTGTAGGTGCACAGCTGGGTATTGCAAAATATGGAATGGGTTTGAGTAATGAGAACATGCATTTCTACTAAAATAATGACAACCCCTATTAAGCAGCCCTATTAAAGGGCAGCGTCATCACTTGCGCATGTGTGCGAACTTGAAAAAATTCAGCCTGAATTTTTTGTAAGTTGGCTTACGATTCAAAATGGCGTCCATACTCGGTAAATCGCATGGTGGAAAGCGAGAGAACTCCGGTCACAAGAAGAAATTACAGGATCAATGTAAAGAAGCCAAGAAAAGATGGAACGATCCCCATAAAAGGATCTACTTGACCGAAACGATATCAGTCGTGGAGACTGATGGAGTGATGCTTGGCTGGATGTAATTCCTGAAGCGACAGTGACTGTGCTCACTACATTTTTAAGCTAGAAAACCCATTAGCTTACGAGAGGTGCTACAATGTCAACGTCCATTTGTACCGTGGACTCCATGATGGCGTGCCAAAGGTCGAAGGCCCCTCGAAGACAAACAGATTTGCGTATGCGCAAGTCATGACGCTGCCCCTTTAAGCAGCCACCATCGGGGAACTGGCAAGTGGCCACTTAATAGGAATTTGTCAAAATTAGTGTGAAGCATTGTGGAAACGTCACTTTATTTGAATACGAACACGTTTGAAGGATTGTGACAACGGTTACACACATTGACACAAATACACAATATATATTCAGAGTTTCTTATTACTACAACAAAAATAACTGCTATTATTATGGTCTTCTACCTAACTAAAGAAGACTACACTAACATCTAAAAAGGTAAAATTTTAAAATACGTACAAAAAAGAAGGATTTGACTCAACAATGAGTCCTATCTGTCGGCATCTCCTTCATGTACCGGACACACAATGGACACAGACTACGTCATAGACACATTAAGGTAATTTTCTCGGGATTCAGAAGCTTTACAAGAACAAAAACCTTAACCCTAACCCAAAACTCTAACCCTGAAATAAAGGAATACTAACCCTACTTTTAAACTAAATATTTCAATGGTCCGGTACACGAAGTAAGAGCCTATCTGTCATCACTTTTTCAAGACCTTTGTTTTGTATTAAAAGTGTGTATATTAAATTTTGGGTGGCAGAACTCTCATCGAGACGACCAAAAAGTGGTTGTGGACGCTTAGAGGTGGTCGCTTAATAGGGATTTCATTTACAATATTATACTGACAATAGTTTCTGGACTTTGATACCTGGCCGCTTAATAGGGTTTCGACTGTAGTTACTTGACCAATTAATAAGATAGCAAATAAGCCAACAAATTTAAAAGGAAGCAAAATCGTGAATCATTGTTCAGCAGCAGAGCACAATCTATTAGCATAAATTTGACCGTGTGAACAGCCTAAAGTTATTTTCTTTAGCTCATGTGAAGTAGCTTAGGAAAGATAATCAGTCCAAAATCATGTTGGCACAGCAGAATGGTAATAAGGAAGGCAGACAGTTCAAAATTATCTTGGCAGAACATGAGAGTGTAATGGTAATCTGGAAGGCAAACAGTTCAAACTAATCTTGGTGGAGTAAAATAATGGTGATCAGGAATGCAGACTGTCTCATAAATAATTTGTTAACAGCAATTTGGCGCACTTTGGGTGCGATCACCAAGGTTATGCGGAAAACCGCTGGGCAAATGTATTTCTGTTTCGCCGAAAAATATGGCGCATTTTATAAACTTTTGCCATTATTCAAGTGGAGGTGAACACCGTTACAGGAGAGGTTCTCTTTATACAATAGCGCAAATTTTACGATATATAGGTAGAATATGTTACCAACTATAGTAATCAAACTTCGAATGTGTCATTTAGATTAGTTTAATAACATTAATGTAAGTAATTCGTCAAATATTCGTCAAATTTTCAGTTTCATGCTATATTTCGTAGGGATTTATAAAATAATGTCAAGATTCGAAGTTTCACTGTTGTAATAGGCGGTCATAGCCAAAACATTAACGCCAAAGCGATGTATAAGAACACGGTTTTCCTCTCCTGCAAGACGTGTTTATAATATCGTATTAATCCGACGCATATTTATGTTGATAATTGGTCACGTGACCCTCCATATACAAAATTAGTATTTAATAAAATCAGAAAAACATATATGTACAACATTAATAAAAAACCGTTTGAATAATCGGTCGCTTTTGAATGAAAATTAACGCTTAATGTGTGGCTCTTGCATTAGTCACGCAGAAAGGACTGGACCCAGGCATTAATACACCTGAGTTTACCAAACCACGCTAATCTTGAGGACACTGCACGGATCGGCAGCCATGTTTGCTATCCCAGGATGCAAATCAAGCTGCAACTCGGGCGCAAAATTTCAATAAAAAGATTAGTGTCCGGAAACCAAGGTATTTTTTTGGCTAAGGCACTTTAAGTTACCAAAAGTATGTGAGAAGTGTATCCTTAAAATATCACAAAGAAGATGATTTGCTCCAGCAAGGCAAGGCGCAAGTAACGTTTTTTTAATGTTGATTTCAACAAGAGTGGCATTATGACACATGATATTGCTATTCCTGTGGAAGAGTTGGAGTCCTAGTTGATCAAAATACTACAGTATGCTTGCACTGGTATCGATGAAAGGTATCAACCAAATGATAAACCATAATCTGTAAACTCATGGAACTGATTTAAAAATTAACATTTTTCTTAGACTAGTGAGCAGCCTTTAGCTTGTAAACCTTTTAATTTTTTCTCCACACATTTCGTCTGACTTTGCACAGAATTTCTAACAAGAATTTCCAAACCAGAACGCCCTGTAAGAACCGGGCTGTGTAAAGGAGACAGGTGAACGAAGAAATACTTTTTGGGACATGGTTTGCAAGACAAAACTATTGCAGTGCTGATAACTAGACTAGTTTAAAAATTTTATTTAAATTGTTTAACTTTTTTATGCAGCCAGGTCCAGGCTGGGATGTGTATTATTACTATTATATATGTGTATTATAGTATGTGTGTATTTATTATATGTGTGTGTATATTATATATTATGTGTATACGATATGTATTATTATTACCAGCTCTGTGGTTGTTATTAATTATAAAGATAAAAAATACACACAAGTAAAAACATGATTTTAATAGTATGCTAGAGGGCAATACAAGTGTAAAATGTATTCTCAAATATATAATGATAAATTTATGGTGAATGTGTTTTTAACTGTCTTCATTGTCAGATTCATTAAATTGGATTGCTGGTTGGGAGGGTGCATAGGGCAAGCCTTATTCTTTTTTGTGTGGCCTTTTTGATAACATGCAGAACGTGTGATATCCCCAGTTGAAGTAAATACGTTCTCAGGGTAGTGGAAGTGCTAAGTGCATAGCATCCTAATTATAGTGAAGAACCTCCTTTCATCTCGATTAGTACAACTCCACTCCATGGTTTCACCAGCTTGTTAAGGTGTTCTGATGCAACACGTGAAAAGTACTCGAAACCCCAACCCCTAGCATTTGAAACCAAAATTTCAGTTGTTGACTAATGTGATCCCTCAGGATATGAAGATATGTGAATTTTGCTGTACACTGTGCAGGCCCATGCTGCTTCGTTTTTTGAAAGATGTTTTCTGATCTGGCCTGGAATGAGTTGATTCTGGCATCTACTTGTGTTATGGTCACGCAGGTCCCTAAAAAGTAACGAGAGTAATACATAAATGTACTAATTCAAGGACAAGCTACATGTAGTGTATAATAATATTAATACAGAGGTTGATGTTTTCAAGGTTTTTTGCTTGGTAAAGGCTTGTACCATGAATAGTAATAATCTTTATTTACCCAACAAAAATGGATCAGCTGTGACAAATAAGTATAGGTTAGTGACCGAAAACCGAGGTCACTAACCAACTTAGTTCATGATTGTGGAGGTGTTATTGTAATTTTATTAAAAAGAGATTTATCGGGTATTATAAACTGGTTTCGTTAGACCTTTTTGGTTTTTATTTGAACTAGAAAGATTATTTAAGATTATTATTATTATTAGAAAGATTAGTTAAGATTATTTTACAGCAAGTTGTTTTGTTTAAATTAGTATATATATCGTGATAAGATATGTATTGTTGATTTTTGTTCGCTTTCGATTCATTTGAGTCCCATGGGTAGCTTTGGGATTAATCAGTAAAGCCATTACACGTTTCGTTTGCATATTTCGGGTTGTTCATGTTCTTCGAATATCAGCCATGCATCAGATGATAGTGAGTATGGACGAGTGCAGTGATGACGAATTTTGGATTATGCAGAGCAGTTTTTCGTCTGCAGTTGTAAACTATGACAACGACTTTCCAGATATATTCAAAGCATTGGGACAAGTGTTGAATGATGAAAGAAAGTCTATGAATGAGTTGGTTTCAAAAACAATGGTGGAAGATAGAAATGCTCAGGCGAAAGAGGCCGATAACCAACAATGATCATTTGAGTTCACTAATTATATGGTTAGGTTCGATGGTTGTGTGTTTAACCTAAATGAAATGAGTGAACAGAGTGTGCACTTTGGTGATTTAGAAGCATGCAATTTGTGTAATTAAAAGATAATTTTTTGTGCTTGTTTGTTTTCAATAATTATTTTAGTTTATTGGCTGATTTAATATCACCCCACTCTTAATATTGCTAAATCGCTTAACGTTCCAGGGATAATATATATTGCCCCTGCGATGTTAAATAATTTGTGTTTTAAGGTGTAGTGATATTAAATCAGCCAATCAACATATCAGCCCCGCTCTCCCCTAGAACAATTCAAATGCCGCCACCTACTTTAGAAGTGATTACGTTGGATAATGACCGCGGTAGATCAAAGAAAACCGACCAATCATGAACTTATGGTTGGTATAAACCCATGTATAACTAATCTAAGATTATGATAAATTAAATAAAACCTAAAAATAACAATTATCCCTTTCGATCCCGGATTTTTGTAAGGAGGCTACCTCCTGCTGCCCGCATTTTTTTGGATATCACATGTATCATGTTTGTGGCATTTCAGCAAAACAAATATTCAAGATCGACACTTTTCATGGGCTACAAACTGGTGTATTTAAATATGCTATCTACTTGTATATTTTTTGGTAAAAATAGCAAATTTCTTGGAAATATGAACATTTACAAGTACAGTACTGCTCAGAAATAACCTAAAACTGCGTTCGCGTTCGGAACTCGTTCCAAACTCGTTCCGACTTCGGAACGGGAATGGAACCAGTTCCACGTTTTTCGCTGAGCAGTACTGTGTATAGGTTAAAAATATTTTTTAACTAAAAAAACGATGTAAATTATCAAGTGTCACTAATTGATAACTGTTCTATTTGTTATAAAATTTGCTTTCCAGTATTGCTTGTAGTCTAATTTTGTGTGGTATATTTCATGGCAAGGAATGTCACAAAATGGAATGCTTGGAACACATGTTTTGGGTGAACATACTTGTTGTTCTCTCTGATAATGCAGACTTTGCAGTCAGGTTTGCCTTGAGTCTTCTTCATGAAATGTCCAAGACCATCAAGTCTTCCAGGTACATCTGATGCAATTGAAGAGCGCCCTGCACCAGGGCGCTATAATACACGGGAGAGCAACTACAGTTGAAAGCCGAGAAGCAAGGCTCATCATTTAGACAGTCATTGAAAACATGATCTGTTAAAAAAGTTAAGAAACAACCAGCAGAAAAAGAAGTAAAAATTAATGAAAGTGTGATAGGTTTTAGACAGAACTGTAAAGATTCAACTTGTGTAGCTATGTTTTTAACTGAGATCTTTGGAAATTCTCTTGAGGCGCCGAACATTCTGAACTACCTGAAAGGAAGAGAACTTTCAAGAGTTATGTCATTAGGGTTACCTACCTTTTCTGGAAAGAATAAGAAGAGACAAATTGATGAGTTGCTGAAACACAATACAGAAGGAAAGGATTGGTTTATCGTTTTTCCAGATGAGGTATGTATGCTAGAAATAAGTTAAGTGTTACAACTTACTATATTTGTCAGTCATTTGCTGTACAAGCTGGGTTTGAATCCTGCCTAGAGCTCAAATTTTTCATGAGCTTTAACATCTAACACATCTTGCACAGCAAATGACTGACAAGTTTTAACTTACTATATATATGTTGCTTAAATATGTTGGTAGAAGTCAACTAAGTATCTAGCTGTTTCTGATCAATTATACAAATATATGTATGTCCAGGAAAAAATGTTCTGTTTTTTACACCCTTGTATTATTTCCTATATTCAGAAATACTAACTTTTATTGTTGAATTATTTCTAATAATTATTCCTATCTTTCATTTGACCTCTAATAGACACTCCTAAACATTGTCAGGGTTTCTTTTAGGGGAACCTTTTGTGCTGCCTTGAAAATTTGAAACCCTGAATTGAAATATCTATTTTTAAATCCCTACTGATGCTCTCCTGCCCCTTGTGGTGAATATTGCTTGTATCGCCTCTCCTCCATGTTAAAAACTCTGAAAGAAACACTGAACATGGTTATTTTTATCAATAGTTAAAAGATCATTCCTAGACAAGGCTTTCTTGGTCAACTTTGGGCAATGATTATTTGAAGAATATTCTCTAAACTATGTAGAATATACAGGATATCTTACAGTTTGGTATGTATAGTATTATGTAGTCTGTCAAATTTGTATTTTGTAAAGGTACCAAAATAATAAATCAAGGCATAGGGTTTAGGGTGAACAAGGATTTGTTGCAGTTCTCATTACATTTATTATTATATTATGCATGACACAATTACTGCATTCTGATTGGTTCAGAGAAACAATGTTAATAAATAAAATTCAAAATATTGGCCAGTTTTGCAATGGAAACTTTTCACATTTCCCATTACATTTGGTAGTCACTATGAACTACACATTTTATGTAAATATTTTGAAATGAGCACAGAGAACACCGAGAGTGAAAATGTTTATTGTCAATTAATGAAGCAAGATGTTTTAAAGATACGAGTCTATATGAAACTTATGTGTTGTAATTTAATTGTTATGCATATAATAAACAAGTAATCATGATTTTGCTTAATGTACAATTAAGAATTTACACTACTTGTGATATTTAAATATTATGCCAAATTGCACTGGCCTTTTGGCTAGTGCAATTTGGCATAAATTTCAAATATATCTTGTAGTGTTTATCTGTAATTAATGTAATTGAAATAATTACCGTTACAAATTTAAGTGTCATTATAAATGAATATTTTGACTTTGGTGCACCTGACTTCTGCCATGATTTCTGATTTAATCGCTCTTGTTGTATTGCTAGTGTATAGTAGTTTCCATCACAGTAGTTTCCATCACAACTGTTGTTAGTGTCAGTCCCAAGACTCTCTTTTCCCACTAAATTTTGTACTACTCCTTCAACGTTTGAATTTAAAGTCATACTTAAATGTTAAATATTTCTGGTACAACCTAATTCAACAGAGGATATTACACAATGCTAGAAGATATGAATTTTATCTTCGAATGGTAAAAATACCACTCTTAAATAAACGTCATATACATGTACTTGCACCACTGAGTAATTTTCTTTGTAATGTACATGTATATTAAGATTACGTTTTAATACAAAAAGTGACAAGTGATGTCAGGGTGTTATAAAACATGCATGTTTTATAGTGCCCAGGTTGACTTATAAGTATAAATATAAAATGAAGTCAGCTTAGCCATTATAATCCACACTAACAACAGACATAAAGGAAACAAATTCTGATGCGTTTACATGTACGTATATCAGAATGAAGCATAACATAATACTGTACATGTGTATTTTGAGGTTCTCTGCACCTCATCAATTTGTCTGTTCTTTCCAGAAAAGCTAGGTAACCCTGATGATGGTAACATTTTTGAAAGTTCTCCTTTTTTCAAAACCTTCAGTTAAAAACAGCTGCGTAAATTGAATCTTTAGAATTTTGTCCAAACATCTTTCACCTATTCATTAATTTTCGCTTCTTTTTTGTTGGTTTCTTTACTTTTTAACTGATTTGGTTTTCGTAAATGACTGTCTAATTGATTAGGATCACTTCTGGGCTTTCAAGTGTAGTTGATTTCTGATGATGATAATCTCTTGTTTTGATTTTCCAAACAGTAATAATCCTTCAAATGCAGAATCAGTACATGGGCTGCTATAAATATTTTATCTCTACAAAGTTCTTTGCACCACAAATCACGCAGTTCACTGCTTTCACTCAAAACTGCAGGCAATGTTTGGGTATGTCTTTATCTGCAAGGACAACTTTAACAATGTTTTCAACGATTTGTGCGAATAAACAACAAATTGAACTGTTTCTAAGGAAGGGAAAATAAATATTTACCAGGCTGTGCAAGCTTATCTTCTCCTAAACGTTTTGTCAAACCGATGACATTCTGTTTTTAAACTTCAATGCATTTGTTGTTAGTTTTTGATCGTTGAATTTTACAAGTTTGTGGGCCATCATTGAATGTCTGTCATCTTTAACTCTTTTACACACCCAACCACAATGTTCTTTAGGCGCTGGTAGTTCAATCTTTACAACTGAAAATATAGTGGATGTTGTTAAATATTCAGTGTTATTGACAGACAAATTAACTGCTCCACTTGAATCATTCGAACGGTGTGACTTATAATAGTATACAACTACAAAAGTGTTCGAAGTGTGTGATACACAGGACATTACTTTGACTGGATGTTAACTCCACACCACAAGAACTGAGTATTAAAAGAGCACGAACCCAGATTCAATGATACAGTACTCGATAGGGACGTAAATTTTCTTTCAAGCTCTATCATCTTTTTCTTTGAACAATATATCTTCTCGACATTTTTTAACAAAAACAAAAAACCTGTTGCTACCTCTTAACTGAAAAAAAAATAGTACTTGAACATTTCTCTCACTAGCCTTTAACAGTTTTCTTGCAATCATAGGTTCAGTAATTTCGGTATTTACTCCATTTTCTATAACAGCGATTCTTCTAACTGGCAGTAATTCTCCTTTTTGCAAGTTAAACCAGTTCAGATCTCTCAGTAGGTGTGCTTTATCAACAGATGTTTTTCATCTTCCTTAATATAATTTGTCATTCCTCGCTTTTAGAGGTTGTTTTATGTTATAAATGTTTTTATTCCATTCACAATGTCAGTTATTTATAATAATTACAATAAATAATTACAGTATGTATAAATTACATAAATTTTAAAATTCAATTATGTATAATATAAGATAATTAAATTGATGGTATGTAACAGAACAGTGAGATTAATGTGTAGAAGTGTATTTAAGAAAATAGCAACATTGTAACGTGACCAAAATGAAGTTTTATACATGTACAAAATCACCTTCGAAAATAAATCTTGCATTCAATCCAACCAAAATCAAGTAATCAGGCTTTAGTGTAAAAATGTTTTAAAGGATATTTGTGCATGCATATGACCAACAGCTAAATTGCCGTTTTCTCAAAGACAATCAAATGTTATTTTCCTTGAAGCCTTTCTGGTTATAAATGTATATCTACTATATTTCAAGAGAATTGAGGTCATGCGACTTCTTGTGCAAGTCGCCATTATTTAATTAAATTATTTATTAAATGAAATTTAAATGTTTATAAAAAGAATCATATTCAATAAAACATGGAACAGTTTCCCCAATAGAGTCGTTGACTTCTCGTTTTGGTAGTTTTTCTGTATTAGTCAGATAGGGCAAGGATTCAGCCACTTCATAAACGTTTGTCTGCTTTTCATCAGCAATCGAGAGGAACGAAGAGTTGTTACATTTTGTGTCCCACCACACATTTGCCTTTGTGCTGAGAAATGACTCCACATGGTCTTGGCTTATTCTCGTTAAATTGAGGTACAAATCTTTACCGTATTCGGCAACAAAACCATCCGTCTCCATAAATTTTAACAATTCATTCAAAGCACAAACTGTAGCCTTAAAAAAAAGAAAAATATACAGTGTAGTGTAGTGTAGTGTAGTGTAGTGTGTGACGTACCTGCCTCTTGGAAAACCTCTACCACAGTCCTTATCCACAAGAAAGGTTCTTCAGATGACGTGTCCAACTTTCGTCCCATCGCCCTGATGAGTTGCATCTACAAACTCCTCATGAGTGTTCTAGCAAATCGTTTGGTGTCTTATTCCATCTCCAATGATCTAATGTCGTCTTCCCAGATGAGTACCCATCCTTCAGAAGGTTGCTACGAACACACCTTCATTCTCCAATCTTTGGTTGCTGACGCTCAACGTCTCCAAAGAAATCTTTTCCTTTCCTGGTTTGGACCTGCGCAATGCATTTGGTAGTGTCCCCCAAGATGTCATCTCCACAATCCTATCCCATATTGGTATTCCTCAATCCACCATTGATCTTATTGGCAATGTGTACACCAATGCTTCCACTGAAGTCCGTACTCCAGCTGGAATCACTCCTATTCCCATTTTGGCTGGCGTTAAACAAGGTTGTCCTTTATCTTCCATCCTCTTCAATCTATCCATCGAGCTAATCCTCCGTTCCGTCACTGCGAAAGCCGAATCTCTACGATCTGGTCCAGCTAAACACCATGGTGCCTCAATCTCTGTTCTGGCCTGTGCCGACGACCTTGTTGTCATCTCTCGAAAGCCTGATGATCTCCAACAACTTCTGGATGCTGCGAGCTCCTCGGCTACTCTTCTTGGCCTTGAATTCCGTCAAGACAAATGTGCCTCGTTGAGTCTCACTAAATCCAATGTTGCTTCCATGGACTACCATGGACTTCCATGGACTTGTATCGCCTCTCCTCCATGTTAAAAACTCTGAAAGAAACACTGAACATGGTTATTTTTATCAATAGTTAAAAGATCATTCCTAGACAAGGCTTTCTTGGTCAACTTTGGGCAATGATTATTTGAAGAATATTCTCTAAACTATGTAGAATATACAGGATATCTTACAGTTTGGTATGTATAGTATTATGTAGTCTGTCAAATTTGTATTTTGTAAAGGTACCAAAATAATAAATCAAGGCATAGGGTTTAGGGTGAACAAGGATTTGTTGCAGTTCTCATTACATTTATTATTATATTATGCATGACACAATTACTGCATTCTGATTGGTTCAGAGAAACAATGTTAATAAATAAAATTCAAAATATTGACCAGTTTTGCAATGGAAACTTTTCACATTTCCCATTACATTTGGTAGTCACTATGAACTACACATTTTATGTAAATATTTTGAAATGAGCACAGAGAACACCGAGAGTGAAAATGTTTATTGTCAATTAATGAAGCAAGATGTTTTAAAGATACGAGTCTATATGAAACTTATGTGTTTGTAATTTAATTGTTATGCATATAATAAACAAGTAATCATGATTTTGCTTAATGTACAATTAAGAATTTACACTACTTGTGATATTTAAATATTATGCCAAATTGCACTGGCCTTTTGGCTAGTGCAATTTGGCATAAATTTCAAATATATCTTGTAGTGTTTATCTGTAATTAATGTAATTGAAATAATTACCGTTACAAATTTAAGTGTCATTATAAATGAATATTTTGACTTTGGTGCACCTGACTTCTGCCATGATTTCTGATTTAATCGCTCTTGTTGTATTGCTAGTGTATAGTAGTTTCCATCACAGTAGTTTCCATCACAACTGTTGTTAGTGTCAGTCCCAAGACTCTCTTTTCCCACTAAATTTTGTACTACTCCTTCAACGTTTGAATTTAAAGTCATACTTAAATGTTAAATATTTCTGGTACAACCTAATTCAACAGAGGATATTACACAATGCTAGAAGATATGAATTTTATCTTCGAATGGTAAAAATACCACTCTTAAATAAAAGTCATATACATGTACTTGCACCACTGAGTAATTTTCTTTGTAATGTACATGTATATTAAGATTACGTTTTAATACAAAAAGTGACAAGTGATGTCAGGGTGTTATAAAACATGCATGTTTTATAGTGCCCAGGTTGACTTATAAGTATAAATATAAAATGAAGTCAGCTTAGCCATTATAATCCACACTAACAACAGACATAAAGGAAACAAATTCTGATGCGTTTGCATGTACGTATATCAGAATGAAGCATAACATAATACTGTACATGTGTATTTTGAGGTTCTCTGCACCTCATCAATTTGTCTGTTCTTTCCAGAAAAGCTAGGTAACCCTGATGATGGTAACATTTTTGAAAGTTCTCCTTTTTTCAAAACCTTCAGTTAAAAACAGCTGCGTAAATTGAATCTTTAGAATTTTGTCCAAACATCTTTCACCTATTCATTAATTTTCGCTTCTTTTTTGTTGGTTTCTTGACTTTTTAACTGATTTGGTTTTCGTAAATGACTGTCTAATTGTTAGGATCACTTCTGGGCTTTCAAGTGTAGTTGATTTCTGATGATGATAATCTCTTGTTTTGATTTTCCAAACAGTAATAATCCTTCAAATGCAGAATCAGTACATGGGCTGCTATAAATATTTTATCTCTACAAAGTTCTTTGCACCACAAATCACGCAGTTCACTGCTTTCACTCAAAACTGCAGGCAATGTTTGGGTATGTCTTTATCTGCAAGGACAACTTTAACAATGTTTTCAACGATTTGTGCGAATAAACAACAAATTGAACTGTTTTCTAAGGAAGGGAAAATAAATATTTACCAGGCTGTGCAAGCTTATCTTCTCCTAAACGTTTTGTCAAACCGATGACATTCTGTTTTTAAACTTCAATGCATTTGTTGTTAGTTTTTGATCGTTGAATTTTACAAGTTTGTGGGCCATCATTGAATGTCTGTCATCTTTAACTCTTTTACACACCCAACCACAATGTTCTTTAGTCGCTGGTAGTTCAATCTTTACAACTGAAAATATAGTGGATGTTGTTAAATATTCAGTGTTATTGACAGACAAATTAACTGCTCCACTTGAATCATTCGAACGGTGTGACTTATAATAGTATACAACTACAAAAGTGTTCGAAGTGTGTGATACACAGGACATTACTTTGACTGGATGTTAACTCCACACCACAAGAACTGAGTATTAAAAGAGCACGAACCCAGATTCAATGATACAGTACTCGATAGGGACGTAAATTTTCTTTCAAGCTCTATCATCTTTTTCTTTGAACAATATATCTTCTCGACATTTTTTAACAAAAACAAAAAACCTGTTGCTACCTCTTAACTGAAAAAAAAATAGTACTTGAACATTTCTCTCACTAGCCTTTAACAGTTTTCTTGCAATCATAGGTTCAGTAATTTCGGTATTTACTCCATTTTCTATAACAGCGATTCTTCTAACTGGCAGTAATTCTCCTTTTTTGCAAGTTAAACCAGTTCAGATCTCTCAGTAGGTGTGCTTTATCAACAGATGTTTTTCATCTTCCTTAATATAATTTGTCATTCCTCGCTTTTAGAGGTTGTTTTATGTTATAAATGTTTTTATTCCATTCACAATGTCAGTTATTTATAATAATTACAATAAATAATTACAGTATGTATAAATTACATAAATTTTAAAATTCAATTATGTATAATATAAGATAATTAAATTGATGGTATGTAACAGAACAGTGAGATTAATGTGTAGAAGTGTATTTAAGAAAATAGCAACATTGTAACGTGACCAAAATGAAGTTTTATACATGTACAAAATCACCTTCGAAAATAAATCTTGCATTCAATCCAACCAAAATCAAGTAATCAGGCTTTAGTGTAAAAATGTTTTAAAGGATATTTGTGCATGCATATGACCAACAGCTAAATTGCCGTTTTCTCAAAGACAATCAAATGTTATTTTCCTTGAAGCCTTTCTGGTTATAAATGTATATCTACTATATTTCAAGAGAATTGAGGTCATGCGACTTCTTGTGCAAGTCGCCATTATTTAATTAAATTATTTATTAAATGAAATTTAAATGTTTATAAAAAGAATCATATTCAATAAAACATGGAACAGTTTCCCCAATAGAGTCGTTGACTTCTCGTTTTGGTAGTTTTTCTGTATTAGTCAGATAGGGCAAGGATTCAGCCACTTCATAAACGTTTGTCTGCTTTTCATCAGCAATCGAGAGGAACGAAGAGTTGTTACATTTTGTGTCCCACCACACATTTGCCTTTGTGCTGAGAAATGACTCCACATGGTCTTGGCTTATTCTCGTTAAATTGAGGTACAAATCTTTACCGTATTCGGCAACAAAACCATCCGTCTCCATAAATTTTAACAATTCATTCAAAGCACAAACTGTAGCCTTAAAAAAAAGAAAAATATACAGTGTAGTGTAGTGTAGTGTAGTGTAGTGTGTGACGTACCTGCCTCTTGGAAAACCTCTACCACAGTCCTTATCCACAAGAAAGGTTCTTCAGATGACGTGTCCAACTTTCGTCCCATCGCCCTGATGAGTTGCATCTACAAACTCCTCATGAGTGTTCTAGCAAATCGTTTGGTGTCTTATTCCATCTCCAATGATCTAATGTCCTCTTCCCAGATGAGTACCCATCCTTCAGAAGGTTGCTACGAACACACCTTCATTCTCCAATCTTTGGTTGCTGACGCTCAACGTCTCCAAAGAAATCTTTTCCTTTCCTGGTTTGGACCTGCGCAATGCATTTGGTAGTGTCCCCCAAGATGTCATCTCCACAATCCTATCCCATATTGGTATTCCTCAATCCACCATTGATCTTATTGGCAATGTGTACACCAATGCTTCCACTGAAGTCCGTACTCCAGCTGGAATCACTCCTCCTATTCCCATTTTGGCTGGCGTTAAACAAGGTTGTCCTTTATCTTCCATCCTCTTCAATCTATCCATCGAGCTAATCCTCCGTTCCGTCACTGCGAAAGCCGAATCTCTACGATCTGGTCCAGCTAAACACCATGGTGCCTCAATCTCTGTTCTGGCCTGTGCCGACGACCTTGTTGTCATCTCTCGAAAGCCTGATGATCTCCAACAACTTCTGGATGCTGCGAGCTCCTCGGCTACTCTTCTTGGCCTTGAATTCCGTCAAGACAAATGTGCCTCGTTGAGTCTCACTAAATCCAATGTTGCTTCCATGGACTACCTCGTCCAAGGCAAAACCATCCCTGCACTCCTCGAACACGAACATTACCGTTATCTTGGTATTCCCATTGGTGTTATCCGTGACATCTCTGATCTCCATACTCTCGTTGACCACCTCTGCGACGACCTTGATAAGATCAACTCCTCCCTTCTAGCGCCATGGCAGAAGCTTGATGTTATCCGTACATTCATCCAGCCATGTCTAACCTACGTTCTCCATGCTGGCAACCCCCTTAAACGCAACCTCATCAATTATCGGAAGAAACTAATTGAAGTAGTTCGCTCCACATGCAACTTCCCGCTTCGAGCCACATCCCACTATATCTTCGCATCCGGAAACGCTGGTGGACTTGCTTTTCATGATCCCCTTGTTGAAGTTGATGTTCAAGTCATCGTTCAAGCTTTGAAGATGCACTCCTCTTCTGATCCCTTTGTTTCCCACATTGCCAAAGCTGAGTTACTCCAATCTGTCCACTTTGCTGCTCAAGATAACCCCTTCCCTCATCTATGAATTCCTTTCTGGCTCCACTTCTGGCAACTTTTATCCCAACAAGATTCGATACAGTAAAATCCCGCATATAAGAACCTACTATTTTCCAGGTCAGGGTGAATAGGTTCTTACATATTTGATGCATAAGACTAAATAAGCCTGTTTGGGTTCTTAAATAGGTTCTTATTTTTTCAAAGAGTGGTGCAGGTCATGAAATTTTAAATACAATTTAAATTATTTTACATCAGTTTCTATGCAGTACTGTACTGCTTAACACTGACATTTGTTTTGTTGACAATTTTATTATACCAGTATAGAAGTTGAAAGTATAAGTGCTGTTTCATATAAAGTCTGAAACACTTTCATGAAAGTAAATTTTGCAGTCTAGGAGTTTAATACCCTGAAACACATTTATCTGGAACTGTATAAATCACTGCCAAGCCTTCAGTCTTATTTCTCATTCCATAACTATTACATGCCTACCAAATAAGAACCTTCAAAAATTTCAGGCTGAATTGGTTCTTATAAAAATGGTTGTCTAAATGGCAAATTTCAGGCTGTAGGTTCTTAATCCACTAGGTTCTTATACGCGGGATTTTACTGTATCGCAAACAATCAATTTGGACCCGGGCCGATCATCCTGTTATCGCCAGAAAGTGTCTTTTTCTGTTCTTGACAACGGCGCCCCATGTTTGCAAAATCTTGCTGTAGTTTCCTCCACCATCTTGTGCAAAGTCATGCTGCCGAGAAACTCACCTCTCTTCCTGACCAAGGCAAAGCTGCCAGAGCCCTTGTTGCTGACCGCTTCCACAATGGTTCCTCTTGGGTCTTCACTGGCCTGAACATCAGCTTCAAAGATTGGAGATTTATCCATCGCGCGAGACTAAATATTGTCCCAACCAACCAAAATAAATCCCGTTGGTCCAATGTTTCCACCTCGTGCAGGAAATGTGGTTCAGAAGCTGAAACCCTGCCACACATAATCTGCCACTGCCGACCACACCTGACAGAGATCCGAGATCGCCATAACAGAATCGTTGACCGCCTCCAACGCCATCCGGTCTGGTGAAGTGAGACTAGATAAACAAATCCCTGACATTCCTGACCGTTGCCGTCCTAATATTGTGATCATCGAAGACAACCAAGTCTCAACAATTGATGTTGCCTGCCCTTTTGAGAATGACAGCGATGCTCTTAAAACCGCCGAGCAAGAAAAAGTCACCAAGTACGACAACCTGAAGGACCATTACATTGCCCAAGGCAAAAACTGTTCAGTCTTTGGTTTTGTAATTGGTTCTCTTGGCGCATGGCATCCTGGTAACGAAGCCGTCCTTGCCCGCCTTCGCATGATGCGCTCTTACAAATCATTATTCCGCAAACTTTGCTGCAGTGATGCAATACAAGGATCTGCCATCATCTACTACAAGCATATGTCCGTTAATGCTAATAATTAACTTTTCACATATGTGAATGGATACATTATTCACTTACTATATAAACTTCCCCAAACATATCATGTTTAACAACCTATGTATATAGAATATTTTGTTAGTAATATTAACTTGCCTAATTTGTACATATCATATTTTCAAAAAGTAATAAGTAGTGTAGTGTAGTGTAGTGTAGTGTAGTGATCTGTTAATGATCCTTTTCCATCTCTTAACCACGATGATAACTCAATCCCAATCCCAACCTACACCATCATCCATCCCATCAAATTTACGTTTTAAAATAGATGCTTTTCGGAAGAAATGGACAACTGCCTTCTCTGGTGACATTCCGTGGTCAGAATTTTGTAATCTTTGTGACGAATTTGCCATTGAATCTCGATCTCTTGCTCTAGAAATTGCAGCAGACTCTCCGTCTTCTTTCCGTCGCCCTAAACCTCTTCCTCGTCGTGATCGCCCTCCTCGCCCTCCTCGCCCTCCTGGCCGTCGTCCCGCCTTCCGGCATCGGCCACTTTTATCAAATCCCGCTGAAGCACAACGCATTCAAACTTTATATCGCCACTTAAGGAAAGAGCTGCTCGAAACATCCTTTCGCCTAACAGTCCCTTCTATTCACGATCAACTGAAATGCAGAATCGTTCTTCAAGAATACTTTTTCCCTTCGTAATTGTGACATTACGACTCTACAAGATAAACTAAAAGATCTCATTACACCTGCTCCAAGTGATGACTCCCTCTTTTCATCTCCATGTAACAACGAAATTCGTCGGAAACTTTTCTCTGCTGCCAATACCTCTCCTGGGCCTGATCGTGTCGAATATCGCCACCTGAAAAGCGTTGACCCATCGTGCTCTGTACTTTCTCTCCTTTTCAAAAACTGTTTCAAGAAACGTGATGTACCACCAGCCTGGAAATCTGCGACTATGGTGCTTATTTACAAAAAAGGGTGCACAGATGACCCTTCTAACTTCAGACCCATTGCTCTAATGTCGTGTCTTTACAAGTTAGTCATGGGAGTCATTGCCAAACGACTTACTTCTTGGGCCATTGATAACGATCTTTTATCTAAAGAACAGAAGAGTGCCCGTCCTTCCGAAGGCTGTTATGAACACACCTTCCTCCTTCAGTCCATCGTAGGTGAAGCCAGACGTAGCCATAAAAATGTTTTTGTCGCTTGGCTGGATCTTCGTAATGCCTTTGGAAGTATCCCTCATTCTGCTATTACCACAACCCTTTCCCACATTGGAGTACCGCTACAACTAATAGAAACGATTACCAACTCATACTCTGGAGCTACCACCCAAATACGTACTCCCACCAGTCTAACTTCTGATATACCAGTTCTTTTCAGGTGTCAAGCAAGGTTGTCTGTTGAGCCCAATCATCTTCAATTTGACAATTGACATAATCCTGTGAGTGATTAAGCAAACAGCTTCTGACATTGGTACTACTAAAGTTCACAACATTCCTATCTCCGTCCTTGCTTACGCTGACGACCTTGTTATTATCTCCAGAAATAAAGACCGACTCCAGAAACTCTTAGATGCTGCTTCTTCTACTGCTACAACCCTTGGTTTATCCTTCAGACCTGATAAGTGTGCCTCTATTAGCCTCACTTGTTCTAATCGTTCACAGTCTTCTTTTGAACTTAATGAATTCATCATCCAGAATAACCCTATCCCTCCACTTGATCGCGAACATCCCTACAAATACCTTGGTGTTCCTATTGGCAGATAACATCTCTGATCTGGTACAAGTCCTCTCACGTGATTTAGGTAACATTGAGAAATCCCTGTTCGCTCCTTGGCAGAAATTAGACATGATTCGTACTTTCCTTCAACCTTCCTTAGCATTTGCTCTACATGCTGGCTTCCCCAAAAAAGATCATCTTCTGGAATAACGTTCAATTCTCGTGGCCACAGTTCGCAGAATATGTGCCCTACCATCACATGCTTCTGCCTCTTACATCTGATACCTTCGCCAATGGTTCTACCTGGCAATACAATGGCTTTAACATCCGTTTCAGAGACTGGCGTTTCATTCATTGTGCTCGACTCAATTGCCTTCCATTAAATAACGTCAAGAGTCGGTGGTCTAATTCCAGTCCAAAATGCCGCTGTTGTACCTCAGATGAGACTCTCCCACATGTTCTATGCCACTGCCTTCCTAACATGCCTAGTATACTGTGCAGACACAACAGCATAGTAGACCGCATCATCAACGCCGTTCAACATGGAATCATCAACGCCGTTCAACATGGAACCATCAACACCGACCAACAAGTTCGTGCTGCCAATTCCCATCTTCGTCCTGATATCATTGTAGAAGAAGACAACAAAGTCCTTATCATTGATGTCTGTTGCCCCTTCGATAATGATGCTGAAGCCCTTCGTGATGCTGAACAACGGAAAATTACTAAATATGAAGGGTTGAAGCAATTTTTCATTTGTCAAGGGAAGCAATGTGAGGTCTTTGGTTTTGTCATTGGTGCTCTTGGTTCTTGGCATCCTGCAAATGAAAACATCTTACACCACCTTGGAATGTCAATACGATATCGCTCTCTGTTGCGGAAACTGTGTTGCACTGATGCAATCCAAGGTTCGACAAATATTTATAGGGAACATCTTTGGATAACTGATGACTCGTCAGAAGCAGCTGATCCTGAATAAACTGCTCATCTTGACATTTAATCGTTTCCTAATATGTTCATAATGTTAATATTATTTAAATCACTACAATCTTAGTTATATCTTTAACTTCCTAAAACTTATGCACCTTTTAAACTTTTACTATATAACTATCTATATCTTATGACCATTAATGGCACTAATTGTTTTCTACTAGGATTTAAGCAAGACCCATCACCTGTAAAGTTTCTTTAATTTGTAATAAAAATGAATAGTGTAGTGTAGTGTAGTGTAGTGTAGTGTAGTGTAGTGTAGTATAGTATAAAGTAATTGCGTCTACAGCCCCGTTTACACTACACTTATTTTTGGCACGGCACTCTTAAATAATGGCACGCGGACCAGATTTTTTGGCACGGCACTCTTAATTTTCGTGGTGTAAACGCAAAATTATGGGTCCGCGTACCCATAATTTTTGGCGGGCCGAGATCACCTCGAGGAGGTAGTCTCGGCCCGCTTAAAATAAGGCACGCGGCCCTAAAAGTAATTACGCATGCGTATTCCTTGAGACAAATAACAAAATGGCGCCAAAAGATAACAGAGGAAAAGTGTGGTCGGATGCAGCAGCTCGAACTTTAATCGCTTTGTGGTCAGAGGAAGCAATCCAAATTTCCTTGGATACATGCAAAACGTCCAGGCAAACAAGTAAAGTTTATCAAATAATACTAGTAAGTGGAAGTTTTGATATTTACTTAATTATAAAAATAACCCGATATCAGGTTTCGATTTCCGAATTGTATTAAAACAATAGTCTTGATTATGAATATTTATGATTAAAACATTTTTAATGTAGCGTCAGCTTGAAAGTAAAGGATTTAAAGGATTTACACTTAAAGAAATTATAAGCAAAATGAAAAAGCTGAGACAAAAGTATAAGCAAGAGAAGGACAAGACTCGGAAATCAGGAAATGGCGCAGGCAAAAAATGGAAATTCTTTGACGATATCGATGCGTTTTTAATGAGGAAGCACAATGTTACACCTCCGTGTTTGGTGGATACAATGACAGAAATTCAAGACGATGAAGACCGGTGTGCTGAACAGGATGACAGCTCTATTATTGGTAAGAAATACATGTTTTATTAAGCAGTACAGTAATAAGTACTTTAACTATTAATAAGTTGGCATCAATTCCTTTATATAAAATTGTTATCTGAATTTCTGTGGTGCCACACTCTGACTATACATGCTTACATTTATTGATTTATACAGACATGTGGTACATCAATAAATGCTCTCACACATTGCCAGTATTCACAAACTGTGAACTAAACTTTCTTTGCATTGTAAAATATGGTCTTGAAATTTACAACGCTATTTTCATTGCAAATTATTGAATTTAAAAATCGATATACTGTACATGCATTACTGTTTATTTGTCTTTATCTACATTAACTTTAGTTGATTGAATTGAAGTTTATTAAATACTGTTTTGCAATTGATGTACTAAGACACAATTGAATACTACAATATTTACAATGAATGGTATAAAATTGCAAAATTTAAAATATCTTTACAAATGAATAATTACTGAGACTAAGAAGAGTAACATTAAAAATTATGTATAATCATTATTAAAAGTACTTGTTGCAGAAGGAATAAAACTCTTTAAGTATCTATCAGTTCTACATCGTGGCAATAACAGCGGAGCAGGGTTTCTTAGACTGTATTTGTTACTCCTCCATGGTGGAGCAATAGAATGAATTTTGTGGCTGGGATCAAGCATCTTTCGAAATAAAAGCTGACACATATGGTTTCGTCGATCATGTAAGGTGGGAATATTGGCAGATTTCAAGGCATCGGGATATAAGTACGATGGAAAAATTATTCGAAGTGCTCTCTTTTGAATATGTTCTAATTGGGAACTTAGATAGTCGGGGAGAGAGTAATGCCATACCTCACACGCGTATTCCATGATAGGTCTGATACATGTACAAAAAATAGATAGTAGGACGGCAGCGGGAAAACCACATCGTTTTAATAAGCGAAGGGAAAACAGACGTTTCGACGCTTTCTTGGTAATTTCGTCAACATTTTTCCTCCATTTAAAGTCATTAGAAATCCAGACACCGAGGAGTTTAACTTCAGATACGACCTCGACAGATTTCTGATCGATTATGATGGGAGAGAACGATGGAGGATTCGCACTAAAGCAGACATAGATTTCTTTCGACTTCAAAGGATTCAATTTCATGTCACAACGGGATGCCCAGGTAGCACAGTCAGAAACTTTGGATGGTAAGTGAGATTGTGCATTCTTCGGAATGATCTCCCAGAGAGTAGAATCGTCCACATACTTAACTAGACTGTCCTGGGACCTCAAGTCGTTAACCATAATGAGAAATAACAGTGGGCCAAGTTTTTGTTCCCTGAGGATCGCCTGATGAAACTGTTCTCCAGTCAGAAAAATGGGAACCGATTTTAACACGTTGAGATCTATTGGATAAAAAGCTGGCTAGCCAATTCAGCAAGACTGGATGGACATTCAACAGTTTGAGTTTATCAAGCAAAACATTGTGATTAATGCGATCGAAGGCCTTGGAGAAGTCCAATAAACAAATACGTAGGAATGAACTAGGACGATCCATAGCTTCCTGCCATTTTTGGAATAAATACACGAGAGCCATGGTTGTACTTGAGCCTTTTAACGAGCCAAACTGCAAAGGATCAATTTGGTCATAGATTGATTTCAACAACCAATCGAAGGGAAATGCTTCAAGAAGCTTGCTGATGAGGGAAGTAAGGGAGATTGGGCGGAAATCAGAATCAAGATCCAACGCAGGGGTGGACTTAGGAATCGGAATAACGTTAGCAGACTTCCATAGTGATGGAACATGCCCCTCGTGTATGGATAAATTAAAGATGGAGCAGATTGGACGACTTAATAACGACGCATTTTCTCTAAGTAACCATGCAGAAATATCATCGGGGCCAGGTGAGGACTGTTTTAGAGACGACAGAGCTTCCCGCACTTCATCAACGGCGATGGAAAAATCAGGGGGAAAGTCGGTGACCGGAATAGGAGACCAATTTAATGGAGGAAGCGACGAACCGACAGCAACAAACTTTTCGTTGAATAGATTAGCCAGAGCAGAGCCAGAGAAGGAGGAATTATTGTACAGCAGCGTCGAGATCGATTTGGTGGTAGATAAACCAGCGAGGCTTTTCACATGATTCCACCACTTTCTGGGGTTAGATTTCTCGATGTCACGTATCTAAGGAAGCGTACCCTGACCATATGGACCTATTGTTGATAACTAACGACGTGGGCAACAAGCATTATGTGTACATTCGCGATTTTAACAAATTCATGTATCGTCAGACAAAGTATAAGGCGAGAAAGCACTTTTGCAGGTATTGTTTGCAGTGTTTCACCCGTGCGGACGTGCTTGAAAGTCATATTGAAGTGTGTTTGGTCATCAATGGGAAGCAAGCTATTAAAATGCCGCAAAAAGGCGCGAAAGTGAAATACGAGAATTTTAGTAGACAGCTAAACGTACCATTCGTGGTGTATGCGGACTTCGAGGCTATCACACAGAAGGTGCATGCGGCAACACCATCAAGCGAGTGTAGCTACACAAATGCTTACCAGAGGCACGTCGACTGTGGTTATGGGTATAAACTGGTTTGTTGTTATAGTAAGCCAGTGAAAGTGTATCGCGGTGAAAATGCAGTCAACAAGTTCATTGGGGAGATGTTAGAAATTGTCGAATATTGTAAAGAGACATCTGAGAGTCACTTTAACAAAGAAATGATACTGACTAATGCCGATAAGAGGAACTTTGACGAGGCTAAAAGTTGCCATATTTGCAGTGTTGAGTACACTAGCGCTGACGTTAGAGTGAGAGACCACTGTCACGTGTCAGGTAAGTACAGAGGGTCCGCACATCGTGAGTGTAACGTGAACTTTAGATTGACTGATAAAATTCCTGTGATCTTTCATAACTTACGCGGTTACGATAGCCATTTCATTATGCAGGAGATTGGTAAGTTTGGCCAAGACATAAATGTGATACCAAACAACATGGAGAAGTACATGGCGTTCATGCTTGGAAAAAACTTAGTATTTTTGGACAGCTTTCAGTTCATGAGTAGCGGTCTAGACAACTTGGTGAAGAACCTACCAAGGGACGCTTTCAAATACACGTCAGAAGTGTTTCGTGATGAGGGGTTGGCACTCATGACAAGAAAGGGGGTCTATCCCTATGATTACATGGACTCCTTTAATAAATTCGATGAGCGCGAGCTACCCTCCAAAAAAGATTTCTACAGCATTCTGAATGATGAGCACATCACGGAAGAAATGTACGAGCGTGCCATCGACGTGTGGGACTACTTCGACGTTGAGAGTATGGGTGGGTATCACGACCTGTATTTGAAAAGTGATGTGCTCTTGCTTACCGACGTTTTTGAGAACTTTAGAAAGACATGTCATCGCGAGTATAAATTAGACCCGTGTCATTATTTCACATCGCCTGGATTGGCTTGGGACGCTATGTTAAAGATGACTGGAGTGGAACTCGAGTTATTGTCCGACATCGACATGTTCCAGTTCGTAGAATTAGGTATGCGTGGTGGTGTGAGCTACATATGCAACAGACATGGCGTGGCGAACAATAAATATATGAAGGGGTACGATAAAGCGCAAGAGTCGAAGTATTTGATGTACCTTGACGCCAACAATTTGTACGGATGGGCGATGAGTCGAAGTCTACCTACGGGTGGTTTTAAATGGTTGACTAAGAAAGAAATAGAAAAGGTTAATCTATGCGACTATCACAACAACAGTGAAAAGGGTCTGCTGCTTGAAGTCGACTTGGAGTATCCAACTCATTTGCATGACCTACATAACGATTACCCGGTGGCTCCTGAGAAGATGGAGATAACTGTTGACATGTTGTCGGAGTACTGCACGAAAATCAAAAATAAATTTAATGTGAGTGTTGGCGGCGTGAAAAAGTTGGTGACTAATTTGATGGACAAAAAAAAGTATGTGTGTCACTATGGAAATCTGCAGTTGTACACAGGTCTTGGACTAAAAATCAAAAAGGTGCATAGGGTCCTACAGTTTGACCAGTCCAAGTGGCTAGGCAAGTACATCGACTTTAACACAGTCAAGAGAACCGCGGCTAAGAACGCTTTCGAGAAGGATTTCTTCAAGTTGATGAACAACAGCGTGTTTGGAAAAACAATGGAGAATTTGAGGAAGCGTGTGGATGTAAGATTAGTGACCACCGAGAAAAAGTTAGAAAAGCTTGTCTCAAAGCCTACGTTTGTGTCTTGCAAGATATTTAGCGAGAATTTAGTCGCTGTCCACAAAGTCAAAGAGACGTTGACATTAAATAGATCCGCATACGTGGGTATGTGCATACTAGACTCGAGTAAAACGCTGATGTATAATTTCCACTATAATTATATTATGAAAAAGTACTCTAGCGACACCTGTAGACCACACTTCACTGACACTGACAGTCTGTTGTACTCAATCAAAACTGACGACGTCTACTCTGACTTCATGATGGAGCGCGAAAAGTTTGACAATAGCGATTACCCCGCAGACAACCCGTTCGCTTTCGAAGAGAATAAGAAAGTTATTGGCAAGATGAAAGACGAGTGCGCTGGAACACCAATTATTGAGTTCGTCGGGTTGCGCAGTAAAATGTATAGCTATTTGAAAGAGGATGGGGGTGGTGGGAAAACCGCTAAAGGCATTAGAAAGAACATAATTAAAAAAGTGATTAAGCACGAAGATTATAAAAGTGTGTTACTCGAGCAGAAACAATTGCGACACACAATGAAGACCATTAGAAGTGTCAAGCATCAGCTAGGTAGTTATGAAATTAATAAGGTGTCGTTATCCTGTTTTGACGATAAACGATACCTTTTAGAAAATGGTATTGACTCCTACGCGTATGGTCACAAAAACATTGTAGTGAGAGACATACCTTAAACACTGCGACGTGATTCCCATAAGGTCGCTCTCTCCACGCGTGCGAAATTGCAAACGCTTTTCTCACCGACTTGTTAATCAGCAAATTCGCTAGCTTACTAAACGGGTTGAACGCTATTGAAAATCCTGACGAACTAAACGACGAGTTGCAAAAAGACCCGCTATTAAAAAAAGACGTCGAGAGCATTGTCGCGATTGTGACACCGTACGTGCCTTTCTTGGGCTTGTTGTCGGGAGGAATCACAACGTCAAAATATGTGTACGACCACCATTTCAGAAGTGCGACGACAAACACTGAAAATAGCGAGCGGGCGGACTAATTTGCATGCTAGCAGGTGGCTTCATAACAACCGCGCGAGTCCATTCACACAACAGTTTTTTATTCACGATATTTATAGTGTACGATTTAACGAGTACGCTCAAAGTTAAGACAGTCTTAGCATGGTGGTCCTCACTCCTTCTTCAAACACTGCGATTCTTCTCTTATAGTCAGCACGACAGCAGGTGGTTGCATGTGGTGTGTTGCTAACAACAACATTCCATTGCGAATAGCAACCACAACTTTTTGAAAAAAATATTTTAAAACGAAAATATTTTTTCAAAGTGAAAACATTTTTTAAAAGTGAAAATATTTTTTTAAAAAGTCGTAGTTGCTATTCGTAATGGAATGTTGTTGTTAGCAACATCGACAGGTGACCTCGATTCGTATAGCAGGTACAGCACTCGCATGTGAAATCTATTTAACACTAGACTCTAGTGGCTTTCTCGTTGAAATTTATTAAACATCGTCACTAGAATCAAAATCTAGTGGCTTTTTTTCGCGCGTGAATTGAAACAATGGTAGAGCGCGTCAGTCATAGCTTGTCAAACACAAATGCGAAAATGGCGACACAAAACTTTCTCTAAATTTTGACGAAGCGTGTCGTGTTTCGTCAAAATAGTGATTTGGTGTTGTCTCGCGTGTGTTTGACATCAATTTAGTAGAAAACGTGGGAGGGATGTCTAGATTGACTAACGATCGCTGTAGTAGTATAGTAAGTAGGGCTGCGAGCTTATTCGACGTCAATCGTGAATATAAACACCAAAACATCGCCAAATTTGTCGAGTCGCGACTTGGCAAAATTTGGTGACGTTTTGGTGTTTATACTCACGGTTGAGGTCGATTGAGCTCGCAGCCCTACTTACTATACTACTATGACAAGAAGCATCTTTGTAAAGTTGAGTGTTCTTCGAAAATGCTTCTTCAAGACGTAAAAAAGAAGCCGTTAAGTTTTAAATCACTCCTCCTTATGGACTGGGTACAACGTCGTTTTTAACGGTCCACATGCACCACAGCACACCGTTTTCAAAAGTTTGCACTCTTAAACGCGTTTTGGTTTTCGAAAGTATCGGTTTTCGGTGAAAACGCTGACTCGGCATTTACGTGTGAACGGGCAAAAACGAATTAACATGTGTGGATGGGGCCTTAATGCCCATTGTTACTTACCATTTTGACAGCTCTTTCTCAAACTGGTTGAGGGATTCTATTATTTCGGATCTTTTTGCCTTACTCCAATCCGGCTCTCGGAATAACGTTTGACAGTTAGCTTTGACGCCTCTCCTCCTCTTCGTTTGTTAAACATAACCAGCCTCGTCAAGTTCGATTGGTGCATGGCTTTCGCATTCTCGCTAATCTTTCTGACAATGTACTTTCGAAGTTTGTCGAGATCCTCTGCGAGTGGCAACATGTCGACCTTGTTGTACTTCCGCATGGTGAGTGTGGCAAGCGAGTGGTGTTAAATGCATTGACTCCATTATCTAGAAGCTTCCTTCTAGATAATGGATAATCTATCCGCATCTTCTTTGGCATCTTTGTGCTTTGACCACAAAGCTTGTCCACGAATCGCATTCACACATTTTTTTAGTGAATGACCAATCTTTAATGCAGGCGATGGTGTTTGCACATCTTGCTGGCCGTCCTTAATTTCACATTTGCAAAGGGTTTTGACAGCTTCAATGACATCATTTTTTTGCCCCATGCTTGTCTACGAGCATCGTTCCAACTTTTTTTATTAAGGCGTCGTTCCTTGCTAGCAACGATGGTTCATCGGTCTTCATGGTCGCTATGACTTGGTTGAGCATGCTGTTGCTGTCATTTGTGATCGCTGCCATGATCATTAACTTTGAGTTTGCCTGTATTTTCTTTTGTTTTTTGCCTGATCATCTTTTGGTTTAAATGGGCAGGATGCAGTATGTTTCCATAACTCCTGTTGCCGAATAAATCCCGGCATTGAAAAAGTCATCTGCACATCCGCACAACGATCAGCTTGCCTTCACCAGTTTCCAGTACAGTCATATTGTGATGGTAGTTAACCCGCAGTCTAATTCCTTTTTCCTCTTGGCTGATCCAGTCTTCAACGAGAGGGTGGCGGCCATTTCTTTCTTTCGGATATTTTTTTGCATAATTCTCCACAGTAAAAGCATGCCTGCTTCTTATTGTAATCTCGGATTTTTTTCGGGCCTTTTTTTCAGCAGTCTACAGAAACTGGTACAAAAAGTATGAATTACTGCTAACATAGTATTTTAATGTTTCTTCAGCTGGATATTATGTAACAAGTATAGATTCTACTTTGTCGTTGTCTGTTGCGTTATACATGCACAGATGTCACAACGTGGCAAGAACAAAAAAAGTGGTCCACGCAACGGAGTTGAGCAAACGGAACCATTTGTTATCTACTTACTTTGTACAATAAAACTAGAAAACCAATTATGAAGTCTTGATGGGTTCCCAGTGTATGAAGGCATTTGACTAGACGATATTACCCATCAAGGGGGAACTCTGGCAGTGAAAGAGTTAAAACCTATTTTAACCTATCTCAATCAACCTTTAACTGCCGAAATCGACTTCACACCATTTACAAAATATAAATATTAAAATGGATAAAAATTATTATACTAATTGTTAAAAATTAAAGGTAGTACTAATTACAATAGGTAAATTACAATAATAATAAAATTTTAAAATGACCATCTAATTTTACTTTAAATTCGTTTAATGAATTTGCTAAAACAAGTGGCAGGTTGTTCCAGTCCTTAATCATTCTAAGAAAATAAGAATATTTAAAAACATCTGTTTTGCCTTTGGAATCTGGTATTTTAAGGGATGACTACCACGTATCCTTGATTCTGTGTGTGGTATTTGGTAGCTTTCGGCATTAAAATCGATAAGATTGTAACTAATCTGATACATCATTGTCAACCTAGCTTTCATCCGTCTTTGTTGCATTCCCAACCAATAGCAGTGAAAGAATTAAAATAACCAGACACAGTGCTAAAGTGCAGTGCCTTGTGTCGTTCTTTTAAAATGTTGTGTCAAAAATGTCGCTACTAAATAATTGTCTGAATACCTATAATATATTGATAATCAACCTTATAAAAACATTTTCTTTTTTTCTGGGTGAAAGTTGCCCCTGCTGCCCTTTGCTATGTACGGCCCTGATTCAATTAGTTTACAGCTGCCTGGGATGAAGTAGAATTCCACTGCCTGCATGTGCTTATCATGCCATCTGAACGAAATTTTGGAAAACCTCGAATTTCCGGGGATACGAGGATGAATAATTTAAATTCCTATTAGTAATATTTGTGCAAAATGTGTAGAAGGAAATTACTTTTGTTTAAAATTTTCAAGTAGCTATAGTCTTATTTCCGAGCAAATATTTTATTTAGGAGATTAAACACATAATATTAAATATAGATCTATCTTTGTTTTTTTATACAATCAACAACATTTTTGTGTTCTTTCATGGGATTCCCACAAGCAGTACACCGAAGTTTTGCTGTTGTTGAAACTGGAATTGGTTGTGGAATATTTGATAATATTCCTTGGCCATATCATGGACAGGTTTACTTAACCTTGCCTGGGTCCATCTAAGTATCTGAAGAATGTAACCAAGAGATACAGGGGATGTAGAGCTGGTCAAAGAGTAAATAGAGGAAAAGGATTTTAAGTATACCTGTAATTATTACCCAGAGGTCATGCTTTGGTGGATCGAAAACATCTATCAACCAAGGCAGAGCTCGGCCTTGTTCACTCATCAAGGTAAAAATCACTGATAAATGTGGACCCACTGTGCCAAAAGTTGTCCCAAAGTGTATGGTACTAAATACCTGCTTTTTTATTAAACCTGCCCCAGCACTTTATGCAGAGCTCAAATCGAACATGATTGACATTTGCTTTATCTCCGAGACATGGTTAAATAACAAGGTTCAGTCGCATCTGATTTGTCCTGATGGATGCATATTGTCAAGAAAAGATCGTCCGTGTCTACGAGGTGGCGGAGGGTAGCTATAATTTGTCGCACAGAGTGGCAGATTGAGATATATGGCTTAGGGAACAATCTTGAATGTATTTGGTTAAGACTACTACACCCAATACAGAATACTATGTAGCGGCGGTTTATCACCCACCTGATCCTATTTATGAGGCCAATGAATTGCTGAATTGTATCTCTGAAACCTACAAGCAAATTTTGTACTCCGATCCAAATTCTAGGATTATTATCGCTGGTTATATAAATCAATTGAACATAAGTGATCTGATTAGTCAACATGGCTTGCAACAGATGGTAAAAACCCGTACTAGAGGACAGCGCATTTTCGACGTTTTTGTGACAAATCGGCCTTTCCTGTGGAAATCAGCAACCTTCTTCAAAAGCCTTGTACAATCTGACCACTTGGCTGTGCTGATATCACCTTTCGGATCCACTGTAAAATAGATATGGATAGAAAGCTGGAAACGTTCGACTGGGGTTCTATTGATTACTGCCGTAATCCCAATGAAAGTGTCCGTCTATTGAATGATACTCTATTTGTAATGTTCAATAATTGTTTTCCACTTATAGGAGTTAATGTCTCATCAAGACACCCACCATACATGTTTCCATTGGTAAAACACCTATGTAGAATCAGATGCAGTAACTCTTGAAGGCAAGTTCACAATTACAATCTAGCAGTCCAAGATAAAATAAACAAATTAGAGCCAATCAAGTGAATGCTACTACTACTAATAATAATAATAATTGGTTTATTAAATACCTCTTGCAGAATTAACTGAATTACTGGTAAATTACAAAATACATAATCAATTTACTATAGACTACAACAACACTTACAAATATTTTACAGTTACAAATTCACTTAGTCGTTTAGTATTACACATCATGGGCCTTTCAGAAATACCAGATCTCAAATTATATCTCCTGGAGCTACGGACAACCCTAGAATGGATGGTCAAATAAAGTGGGTTGTCCGGCTTCATCCCCTTAATAAACCTTTTACACAGAACCTCTCTTCTATCATGTAATGTTGGAATATCTGCTTTAATTAAAGACTCCTCATAACTTACACCAGGGAATATTATCGCAAGGGCACGTTTCTGAATTCTCTCCAACGCAGCTACCAAAAACAACGGGAGATTTGCATATGCCGCAGCACCGTATTCTATGATAGAACGAATTAACGAACAGTATACTAATACAACATCACGATCACTTCTTAAGCATTCGAAGAGCATACAATCTCTTGTTCACCTTCGTGATAATGCAGTTGCAGTGAGCATCCCACGTCAAATCGTCAGAGATCATAATACCAAGCAATTTAAATGACTTGACGCACTCTATATCACAATCACCGACCGTAATGGGACGCCACACGCAACTGCGAAACTTCAAGAAATCGACTGACATAGTCTTACACTTATTCGAATTAAGGCGCATGTTATTGTAAACCGCAAAGCTATGGATGTCATCTACCATAAAATTCATAACAGAAGGGGAATTCCTCGGAACAATCTCTAAAACGGTTAGATCATCCACATACTTAGCCCGGGGCAACCACGAAGCAACGAGATCATTTACCATCACAGCGAATAGAATAGGACCTAATTTAGTACCCTGAGGGATCCCACCATTCAAACTAAGTGTATCAGAAGATGACGATGAAATGCGGACAAACTGTTGTCTACCCTGTAGGAAAGCCGCAACCCATATTAACAAAGAACCGTGAATGTTAAACTGAGATAATTTACGTAATAGAATATGATGGTCTATCAGATCAAAGCCTTTTCGAAAGTCTGCAAAAAAAGAGTCTAACAGCACAGTCCCCTTTGTCAAGTGCATCCAACAACAAATGTAAGATGTATACTATAGCTTGAGTTGTTGAATTTCCTGCCGTCGCAAATTGCTTGCAATCAAGTTTACACAAAATGGGTGGGAGGATCCTAGCCAATGTAAAACCCTCCATCACATTCGCAATCTGGCAGGTAAGAGAAATAGGTCTAATATCATTCTCAACGCTTTTGGGTGGCTTCTGCTTTGGGAGTGGGCAAACAACGGCACTCTTCAATTAGTCAGGACAGGGAATGGCTGCTTATTTTCGTACCCAAAAACATTGATGCTAATATCGTGAGCTTTCTTGCATAAATGATTGACCTTATTTCGATACGATCTAAACTTTGACATGTTTCCTCGCGACCATGAAGATTGTCTTTGTAAGATAAGAGATCTAATCTCCATGGTTATCCAAGGTTTGTCATTCGGTGTCGATTTAATTCTTCTAAGGGGAATACATGTTGCGATAACAGATTCAAGAGTAGAATTAAAGAAAGCAAGCTGGTCATCAGTCGTTTGAAGATGAAATAATGGAGACCAATCAACATGGCGGAGTAGATCGGAAACTCGTCTACGGTGAACAAGACGAGCATCTCTGACAACTCGAGTATCACTCGAAAATGGCTGGGAATAAGGATCCAAAGGGTTTACGACGATGGAATTGTGATCGGAGAGACCGACTGGGGCAACGACGATAGGAGGATTGAAATATTTTGAAATGTTGGTAAATACTTTATCCAAGATATTGTTACCTCTTGTCGCGTGTTTCACCGTTTGTTTCAAATTAAAAGAACTGCAGAGAAAGCTATGGTTAAATTTGTTGAAGTCTCCTGTAACGATAATCCCAGCATTAGGGTAAGAACAAAGCAAAGAGTCCAATGACTCTATGATGTGATCAGAGAGAACTCTATCGTCATTTCCAGGAGGATGGTAGACGGCGCAAAAAATCACAGTGTTAATGCCACGAGGAAGGCGATGGGGTTTCAACAGTAACCATAGGGTTTCAAGGTGAGGATTAGCCAAATCATTGAGATGAAGGAAAGGGAGACTATTTTCGATGTAAACGCAAACGCCGCCGCCTCTTCTGCCGTCGGATCTATCTCGTCTCACGACAGAAAATCTAGGGATAGCAATTATGCTATTGCTGATATCGGAAGTAAGCCATGTTTCAGTGATAACTCCGACCTGAGCGTTATAGAGCGAAAGCGTTGAAGACAGTTCGTCAACTTTATTCGTCAAAGAACGGGCGTTTGATATAAACAATACGGGGAGACGAGAGAAATTCGTATGTTGAAGAGGGATAGACAGCCGTTCAGGGATCCGAGGAGAAGGGCGACGAGAACAAACCAATGAGGGCTTAGGTCTTGAAGTAACTCGGGTTGGAATACGATTCACGCTTAGGCAAGGTGGAGGATAGGGAAATGAGTCAAAATATCGTACTTTGAGTGAACGATGCGGTTCACTAGTTTGAATACCAATTAGCTCTCCAGAATTGACACTTCGAAGCGAGCAACACTGAGATCGTAAACCAGATGAAGCCACAGGGATGTTCAGACTAGGAGCGAAACGTTCACGTTCACGACCAGCTCGTTTACCCCTTAAGCTTTTTAAAAGACCAAATGATTTAAAAGTTTTCCAAGTAGAATGACAAAGTGGAGGTACAGGTCGAAGGTCTTTCTGAATGCGTAATGAGTTAACAGGCTTCCACCAAAATTTAAACTCCAGAAGGGCATTTCTGGAGTAATTCAACATTCTATCGATGAACCAAGACTTGAGATAACATTTGACAGTCAAAGGAACTATATATCCAAGACGGTAAAGGCCAGATACGAAAAGAAATCAGGAGCTTCCAAAGAGGCAGCCAACCGGCGCCACGGTTTATAACAGTATGGTCTGATTGAAAAATATGGAGGTGGTGAAACGTTCACCTTGTGATTATGAGCAGGAAGTTAGATCAGAAGGTGTCCATGGCTCTAATGGGGGAAGTATACAGGTCTTCTCTGATGAAGATGAGTTTTCTTGCCCAAATTGCAACACAAATCGAAGCATTCAAGAAATAGCAGATTCTGGTGAGATTCCTGTTGTTAAGAATTTTTGACTTGCATTAATTTTACTTTATTAATTATTTTATCTAGAAATAAAATAGTCAATTTTACATACTGTAATGTTTGCAGTGTTTCTAAAATTGACTATTATTGGTGCAGTTATTTTTATTTAACACAGAACACATGTGAACTAGTTTACACAACTAAAATACATTAGCAGCACAAGTTAAATTTTTTTTAAACCTTGAATTTGGTAAGTGTACTTTAGTATTGAATGGAAAAGATTGGTACACTCCTTTAGATCCATTTTTATAAAAAAAGTTATAAGTGTACTTGCTATTTATTTGAAAGATAAACCTGATTAAGAGGAAAGTAAGCTTAAAAATGTTGAAGAGGCAGATGAACCTGATGATGCATGTATGACAGGCAAACCAAAAGAAAATGCTGCTTCCAGGAAAGAAAAAACGGAAAAGCAGCATTGAAAAGAGCCTTGATATTGTCTTTGATAAAATGAAGCAAACAGCTGATACTGATTTTGAAAGGTAATGCCAATGGACAGAATTTGAAGCATATTTTCTATTCTGAATAGGAAGTGACTTTGCTTGGCAATGCCAGCACAAATGGTTAATGGTTGATCCAGGTTCATTACCACTGCACAAGCACTTATCGTGAATTTGATTCCTTTGTTAGGTACCAAAAACTGGAAGAGCAAAAGATTGCCAAAGAGCATAATTTTAGGATGAAGCAACTGGAAATGGAAAAAGAAAAGAGGAACGGGAACACGAGCTTAACATGTTGCAATTGCTGGTGGCACAACAACCTGCAAGTGTTCCGCTACCTAGTTCTAATCCATTCAATATGCCTGTTTCTGGCTTCTTCATCTCCGATTCCAGCAACAGCTCAAATTATCAATGATAGTGGCAATACAAACTATTCTATATATCCCACTAGTGAGACTCCATCATACTTTAAGTTATAAAAACTGCATGTTGCATCACAAGTGAGACTATTGACGTTAACGTTATTTCTTGTTTGACATTGTAAACAAACATTATACATGTAGTTATACCATTTACAAACTATTTATTAATGGTTCGCAACTTTTCAAGAATAGAGCCCAAAAGGGAAAAATACTTATATCTATAAATATCTTATACTTGTTCATGTAATTGTTGATATTGTTAATTTGTTATTTATATGAAACTTTGAACAGTTATTATGTATATACTTTAATTCAGGCTGGATCTGATTGTACATGCCAAACACTCTAACAAATATGCTATTTCCAGAATTACACTCCAGTAGTTTAGGGCAAGTAAACAGTGGTGCTACAGGCTATTAAAGATAGTTTTCCCTTGGTCCCATAATATAACTTGCAAAATGGGCAATTGCGTGACTGGAAGCATAGTCTTCAAACATCGATTTGAAATTTTTAATTCTATTCCTGACTGAATGCACTATTATTGACTACCGTTGTTGGCCCATAAAATATTCAGTCAAGGCGTTGCAGACCAGCTCAGCGTCTTGTTCAAGTTCATCCATTGGCATGCCTGCTTCCTCTATCATTTCTTCAGCTTCATCCCAGTTTGGCAGAAATTCATTTTTGAGGGCTTCGCATATATTATGTAGAATACAGGAAGCAAGTATAACATGTACTAAAGCAGTTATATCCATGTCTACCCACTTGGTGAATCTGATGTATCTTCCTTTCCATCTACCAAAGGTGTTTTCCACCGCCATTCGGGGCACAGGCAAGGCGATAGTTAAATAATCGTTGGCTTCTTGTTGCCTCGTTCATTGGGTACCCTTTCAATAACCATGGTAACAATGGATAGGCTGCATCAGCAATAATGACTGCTGGTACATCCACCCCACATATTTCCCTAGTAAGATCATCAGGAAAGAGACTGTTTTCGTTTCCTTTCTCAAATATGGTAGAGTTCGAAAAAACTCGTGCGTCGTGAACGCTTCCTCGACAACCAATAACCACGTCCCTAAACAAATAGTTGCAATCTACCACTGCTTGCATGAGGGCGCTATGAAACCCCTTGCGATTGACATAATCGTTGTGATTTTTATTAGTAGTGTAGGGATGTGAGTCCCGTCAATTGCGCCAGCACACATGGGAAAGCCCCATTTGTCTTCATAACCTCGAATGACTTGCAATAAGTCATCTCCCTTGGGAAAGTTGATGACCTTCAGAAATCTCTTTGCTATTGCTTTGCATACTTATTGAATGCATTGGCAAACAAATGACCTGGAAACTCCAAATAAGTTGCCAATTGTGCGGTACTCCGCAGTAGATGCAAAATAATACAGTGTAACAGCCAGGCGTTGCTTCGCTGAAACTGATTCACGCAAACGTGTATTTTGATGAGCTATATCTTGTTCAAGCTTACCAAGGATAAATGCAAATGTTCCCTTCGTAACTCTGAAGTTAGCATACCAAAGCTCGTCGTTGTACGCCTCGTCTACCATCTCGAACCAGACCTGGGAGCGTGGATGCATCCACAGTGTTCTATTTCTTTACCGATGAAATAGGGCTAATACAATTTCAATTAATTCTCTCCTACATATTTTCATTTTATGAAATTCTCTCCCACGTAAACGGCTAACATTAAGTTGTGAGTTTCGAGTTTCGTCGTTTTTTCAGGTAAAAATACCAAAGTGCCAAATTGTTTATCGCTTTCACATCCGCCATGTTTGAAAAAGCCCGCGAAGTGGCGCGAACTCGTATAACCGCTGAAGTTTTGTTTAAGGGCGCAATTCTTAAGTGGACCCTATTTGTGATCAAGGGTGCCGTCCCAACGGCACCCTTGACAGTTAACCCCCAGGTTAACTGGTCCGCCAACTTTTGTAGTGTAAACGTTGCCAAACTTTTTAAGAAAATAGTCCGCATGCCATTATTTAAGAGTGCCGTGCCAAAAATGAGTGTAGTGTAAACAGGCCTTATAACTCACCTCAAGATCAAACTTTGTTTGCCAAGAAATAAAATATCTGATATCTTTAATAGGTTTTGGAACACTTCACAAATCCTCACATATTTCCGAGTCTGTTCTTTCATTTTCACATTCTTCCATTTCTTTAATTACCTTAGCTGACAACTTTTGCACAGCAAGCTTAACTCGCATTTTGTTAACACTATCAAGGTTTATGTGCGCTTTCGGAAGATCGGTTACATCGGACTCTCCCTCCTGTACATTGCATAACTGTATATATGGTCCCAACGAATGTATTTTCCTTTCAAATACAAAGTCCTTGTATACCGCTTGTGGTTTTCCTTGTGACTAATGATGTGCAGATTGTTTCTGAGTTTTTTAGGTGGATCTGAAAAGAAAAACAATGGCATCCACGAAAATTTATTTTGACAAAAACCTGTATTTGTATCTCCAGTATTCATGATCATGAACGATCTATTTGACGATGCACCATCGCAGCACGAGAGTAAAACTTCAAATCCGTAATTGTGTAACATGCTCACACCCAGCAAGAACTGTTAACTGTAGATGTGGTATTTTTTGGTTCGACAAAAGGGACATGCATAGTCGAACTTGAAAATGTACTTTGTCATGACCATTTGTATCATTCCCTACTGTATGTTGTACTCTAATAAATCTGTGAAACCAATTAATTCCCAATTTTTTGTTGTCGAATACTAGGCCTTCGTTTATCTTCACCTCATCGAAAATTAAACCACCAAGTCTGGCATGCTTTGGAGGTTTCATTTTATCGAACTCTTCCTTCATTTTAGCTAAGTTATCCAACCCGATTCTAGGGAACAAAATTTTTTGTAATTTGAGTGTGTTTTGCCACTTGGTAATTTCAGTCCACCACTGTTTCTCAAATCTTCATACAACCTGTGTGATTTAATGAAAATTCTCAGATACCATCTCATCTGCTTTGCCTCTTTATTGATTGCTTTTGCTTGATCATGCAAAGTCAAGGAATGTGTCGTTTATGTTCCTTCAGATGGTTCTCCAACAGTTTTAATTTCGAACACTCCATTTTCACAAATAATGTCTTAACGAGAGCAATGTCACTTCTATCTAAACGTTTTATGATTTTTGCACTGAGTAAACATATCTTCAACGTTCTCGAATGTTGGCGAATTGCAACCTTCCCATTGGCAAACTGGACTTCCCTGTTTTGACGATTCCTTTCCAAGCTTGCTTGTAGTTCTTCAAATATGTGCCTTCACTTAAATCGTTTTTGGCCCCACTCCTATCATTCTGTTCTCTGGTTTGTTGTTTCTAGCATCTTTATCGTTTTTGCTGTCTTTGGCAATTTGTAAAAGTTCGGTTTTGGTTTTATAATCGTATCTCCCCTTTCCTAGCGCCGCATCTTCTGATTTCGGTCTTTTTTCGCCATTGGAGCGTTCTCAGATGTTTAGATTTCTGACAAGCCTGACACGGAGTTAAATAATTTATCAAAAGAATTGAACAGTCCATCGAACGCACATTACTGCTTTCTATACAAACACCCTCAGGGCCTCTTTTCCGTTTCTTTTCTTGAATCCTGGAAATATTCCGTGTTTCCACAACCGTCACATACTCCACATCCGTCAATTAGGTTGAGCAATTCCACCAACGATTTCACGCTATTCACGGATTCCGGCACCTTTTGGAATAGATTAATATTCGACTTTTCTCTCTCCTCTAAAAACTCCATTTATACATAGTGGATATCTTGACCTCTTTATCAGCATATCGAGGGGACATTGTAAAATGGTACAAATGAATGGAATTAGTTTCAGAATTGAACCATGGGGTCCAGTTCGATGAAGCTGTCGACAAATATGGCTTAACCATGGTATGAAATTGATTCGTAAAACTGCAACCATATTCGAGTGTTGCATCAATATTTACGGCATGTGCCTAGGTACAAATACTTCTTAAACATTGATTGGTCAAATACATGGCAGATTCCGTCGCACTTTCTGTTGGACCCATTGTTAAGCAGGTGTTGTTCTTTTTCGTCGGACCCATTGTTAAGCAGGTGTTCCAAATTACTTTCCAAGGCTTCAATTAATTGATCAATGTCACTTTTAAAGTATTTCCAACGAACAATCCATTTTCGTTTCCAACACTTGAAGAATTGAATTGAATTCAATTCATTTGGACAAAGCCCTAACATGAATTTCGCATATTTTTGAAATAACTTGGGCTATGGACACTCAAAAGTAAAAACTTAGAAAACACTCAATATTGTAAATTCAATAAGTGTATATTAACTAGTGAAAGACATCAAAGTTGTACTAGAGACTACAAAATAATTCAATACAATGTGCTCACTTTCAGTATGATTATCTCCCGAGGAACCTGAAACCACACTATCTTCAGGTAAATTGTCAATAATAGCTGTTCAAATCAAATTTAAAAACGTGAATTAGTGATAAATTCTGCTCAGAAACAGCCTCTGTGCCAAGCTGATTCTTTATATTATATTTCAGAAAGCCATGGGTTTGTCAAGGGTTTCAGAGATATAAGATAAAGAATCATAGCCATACCGGTAGGTAGTCATAGGTTTGTCTAATGATATTATAAGAGAAATTGTCACTACCGGTATGCGATTATCATGTTATAAGTACTGACATTCACCAAATGTCACTGTTCTCTTTTTGCATCATACCAACAATAAAAATAGTGCAAGCATCATACTTTACCACTAAAATCAGGAACTATAATATCCTGCATATTTCCCATATCACATGTTTTGTCCATGGGATGGTTGACCAATAGGAACCTCCTCGTGTCTTGGGAGACATAAAGATCTTGAACCTTGGTAGTTCCTGGTGATAGGAGCAGCGGGTAGTACTGGTGCTACTGGAGGTCTTGGTGTCATAGGAGGGTGTCATCGGAGGTCTTGGTGTCATAGGAGGTCTTGGCTGGTTTGGAACTTTTCTTAGCCAAACATTTTCTTCGTCTGTAGTTAAGTAGAAAATGATGAGATATGTACATAAACAAAAAATAATATTTGTCCTACGGTCGTTTTACCCACTTACGCAGGAGTTGGCCTGAGTTTCCTCCACTTATATAGTATAATTTCTGAGTTGAAACGAGTTCTGATTGGCAACTAGCCAGTAACTCTCAGATGATCACTAGAAATCATACTTGAAAAAGTATTTTTGTGACCAGAGTGAGTTTACTCGTCCCATTTCCCTCTCGGAATCATCATTTTGATGTATGGTTTCTAAAACATGGCGGCTATACCATTATAACTAATAAATCGTTGAAAGAGCTTAAAAACTTAGCATAAAGACACTGTATACATCAGATTTCTCTCAAGATAGAACTTCTAGGGTAAGGAATTTGTTTATCATATCATTATTTGTATTTTTAAGTCCGTTTGATTGTAAGTGTGTTTTTGAAAGATGTCAAGCATGAAAAAACATCAAGCATTGGATTTACAAATAATATCTAACACAGTTCAAACTGTCAGTTTAAAACTTCTCAATTGGATATTCAGTTCAAGCCTGAAATTCTCGTAAAACAATTAGTCACCTCAGTCTCACTAATTATCGTTGTATTTTACGGGGAAGGCTAAAAGGGATGACTCAAAAGGACCTTTCTGTTTTTTTCTGGTTTTTATTTTTCGTTAGGTTATGGATAGCTACGGTTATGGCTAGGTTTAAGATTAGGATCAAGGTTAGGGTTGGTGATGAAAACATTTTAAGTAAATCTTTATAAAATGTATTGAGCACTTTAAGCTGTACGCAATTAGTAACATTTTGTTTTGCTATATATAAGGGATAAGATTCTGGGTATATTACAAGTAATATTTGGCATTTCACTCGATTAAACTACATGTTCTAAGGATTTATGGTGAAGGAAAATTTCGAGTGATGGAATATATACATTTTAAGACCAAACCGGGACCAGTTTGAAAAATGCAACTTCAAGGCCTTCTGGCTGGAATTGAACCCACGACCCTGCGATGCTAGTGCAGTGCTCTGACCACTGAGCTACGTTGGCCATTGCCGAGAGCATAGTCATGAGTTCTGTATATATAATGGTGGTAATGCCGAGATAGGATTCTGGGTATATTACATGTAATATTTGGCATATGAACTGAGCTACGGAGGCCGTTGCCGAGAGCGTAGTCACAAGTTCTGTATATATATAAATATATATAATTATATATATATATATATTATATATATATATATATACAGGTATTATATAATTTATAGACCCTCTTCTTGTGGAACTCAATGAAATAATTCCTCTAAAAACTTACCATCACTCGAATCTCGGTAGTTGCCAGAACCAGAGTGGGAATTTCTTTTGCGTTTTTGTTGGCCAGGAGTCTCTGGACCAGACTCCACACTTGAGGTTTCTACAGCCCGCTTGGAACACTTTATTGCCACATCATAATTGTCTATAGCAAAGATACAATTTGCATGTAAGAACAAAAACAAATTAACTCTACAGAAGTTAATACAAAATAGAACCCATGTACAACTAAAAATTACCTGTTTGTGAAAGCACACGAATTTTATACTTCCCCCAAGTTTTCTTGTCAGGCAATAGACATTTTTTGGCTTTTCCTGCAGCACCGTTGCGTGGCCAGTAGCAATACAATATCTTAAATGAAAATTTGTAGGATTCGATCTTTAATTGACTTTGGAATTGTTGTTAGTGTTGATCAGGAGTGTTGAAATATATAGGAATGCAATAATAATACTGTACACACTTACACTATCACTTTTCTCAATCCATCTGCTGAAAACGACATCAACAGATCTCTCTTCCAAAAACTCAACCACGGAAAATTGAAATAAACTCATCTGAAGAAAATAGAAGAGAAGACATGAATGATACCGGTACAGATAAATAAACTTTTCAGTCAATTAAAATTAACAGATAAAAACAATGAGAAAATAGTCGTACCAATTTCAGAAATATATGTTCATGACAATTATGGTAGATGACAACATTGTCAAGCAGTGTGTGTTAGAGCCATAAATGGAATATTTGCAAGCAAATAGGATTTTTATATCTTCCATCTGTCGAATTTATATTTTATTAAAGTGTCAATGTGAATGGTGTAATAGCTAATATAGGGACTCTGATGACCCTCGTTGCCATATTACCATAACCGGAAGGGATCTGCCGTGGCACGTGGGATTTCAGGTGTCATGTGATAACTCAGTCACATGCCCAGTCTCAGTTGCCCTGTTTTTCAAGAGGTGAAGATGAATACATATCACTTTGTTGAAAACTGAATCCTTTTACATCGAGCAGTTTATATCGGTAAGGATTTCTTCATTTTGGTATTACCTTCATATTTAGTCCACGACCTGTTCATTTTGCTATTTAATTTATTCATAATTGTTATTATTGGTTAAAAATTTTCTGTTTTGTTCCTACGATTGCGTCTGGGATATTGTGTTCCGATTCAACGTTTTATTCAGGGCAAACACTGAACCTAAAGTTCTTATTTTGGGGCCACTCTTTTGTATAACGTTTTCATCGCGGTTAAATTCCTCTTTCGATACAAGAACACGTAAAGATTTTAAACTACGCGGCACAGCTGAGCTTCGGTCTCTTTACACGGCGCAGGAGGCAGAACTGTTAGTTCTGGTGTTTTGATTCGATTCGGGAATAGGAACTAAAATGAGGTGTTGGTTCAGTGATCGACGATTTAGTTTTGTTTATTTCAAAATAATTTTCGAGCGTGGTGTTTGTCATGTAATTCCTCCTGTCAAAAGGCACAAATTTTGAAACAGATTGTCTTGGCACAATATTATTCTAACGTTTTCTGTTGGCAACACAAACACTTCAATAGTAGATTTACCTGATGGCGTTCACCTCAATAAATCGGCCAGTATTTTTCATACCAGGCGAAGTTGTCGAGGCGCCATTTTGCTAGCCCTTAAGGCTTATGGTTTCAGTAATAATTTTAAATCGTCTTCAAGTGTTTGGATGTAGCGTCAACCTTGTGTTTGACATGGCTAGCGCTCATGAGGCGATTTTGTTATAGGGAGTTTGGGCTCTCTTTAATAACACTTTAATGTCTACACTTTAAATTTACCGATTTGGCATTCAAAGGGAGTTTTGCGTCTTAATGCCATAATTTAATTTTATTTATGGGTTAGTTTAGTCCACTTATTTATTATTGCCTATTGGGGATTCGTCCTCTTGTGTTTTATTTTGTGGATTCGTCCATTGTTATTATTAAGGTTTTACCCTTATAATAATGTGTCGAGGATTCGTCCTCAGTGATCAACAGGCGATTCATCCACTGTTGTTTTTTATTAATTTGGCATTTAAAGGGGAGTTTTGCGTCGACCTTATGTCTGACAGACTTTTCCTGCCATAATTTAGTTTTATTGATAGGTGGCTCTTGTCCACTTACTTATTATTGGGGATTCGTCCTCTTGTAATTTATAATATGTGGATTTGTCCATTGTTATTATTAAGGTTTTATTTATTATCATTGTTATTTAGTAAGCTTAAAATTTATTGGTTCAAATTAGAGTGAGGAAAATGATATGCATCGCTTTATAAATAAGTAGCCTTAGAACTTAGAATACTCAGTTATCTATATGTGAAGAATTTTTCATGGCTGCCTTTTTGAAACATGATGTGCAGTTTTCTTTAAATTGACAAAAACATTAAGTTCCTTAATGCACAATGTTAACTAGAATCCGGCTTGCTAATTACTTTATATAAGTATTTTGTTATTATATATTATACTATGTTGTTTTGATTATTGTCTACTATAGTATCATTCTTATTGTGGTTTCGGACTGCTATATTTGTGAACAATTTGCCCTCCTGGCTTGTTTATATTTAATTACATGATTGCGAGGTTTCACCCTCTTGGCTTGTTATTTAATTTAATTTAATACAGTGCTTATGAGGTTTCTGGCTTGAGTATGTGTCTTTATCAAAAAAAAAAAATAATAATAATAATGGAAACTTTATTTCAGAAAATCGATTGAAGCAATATTACAAAATAATCTTAAGAATAAATCAACTCTGTGTTTCTCTCCATACGTAAACGTAGGGCAATCCACAGAGATAAACAGGCAACATATTTAAGAAGTTATACTATATTTACAATAAAACTTTACTGACTAAATAAAACAATAAAACGTTGCTAATAAAACTTTAACAAAGGTGGATATGTCCAGTGTTTATTACGGCGTATATAGATATAAAATGAAGCTCTCATAGCAACTTCCATGCACTTCGCGATCATCCTCTTATAGTTAATATCAGTTTCTTTAAAAATACTGTTCAAGTTTTCGATATGAGTTGTGACTAGACCAAGTGATGTTATTTCAATAAAGATCTTTTTACAATGTCTAAATCTTCTCGTGCAATCATTCTTAATATCTATGTACTTATTCATTTTAAAGTTTCTACTCTTTTCGGTATTGGTTTCAAAGCAGCACGTCAATTCTAAAATGTAGATGGTGTCATCTTTTACCAACACGATGTCGGGACGGAAGGAGTGAAAAAGTTCACTAGTCTTGCAATAACCCTCAAGATCGCCATAAATATTGAATCCATAATTCTTTAGTTGACATAAATATTGAAGCAATGTATAAAGTATAGAGTCATGTCGCCAGGTATATCGGCCTTCAGCTACGGATACAGGACAGTTAGACAGCATATGGAGTTGTGTTTGTTTGTTGGAAGTGCACAAAATACAGGATGCAGACTCTATTTTCCTCCATCGATAAAGGTTTGAATTATTTGGCAGACTAAATATCAAAGCTCGTCTTACAAAAATGAATATATTCTTCGGCATTTGGCTACAGATGTTATGCCACATCGTTATCAATTTGGATGTAGATACTTGTTTGATGTGCTTCATAATCGTGTTCTGTTCCTTTAGGGTTGAGAGATGTTCCACTACGTTGTTTTCGATTTGTCGTGTAAGAATTGCTTTAGGATTGGCATTGTTGCTAATAATTATAGCGTCTGTTCGCACATAATTCAATTTTGTGAGGTTGAAGAGGGTTTTAATTTCGTTGTTGATGGATTTTGAAAGGATTTGTCTGATGGAAAGCTTGCAGAATTTAAAAACGTCGGAAACCAGCTGAAGACCAAAACCAAATTTGCTTATAGCAAGTTTTAAATGTGTAAGGTTTGCCCCTTGATGGAAATGTAGCCAACGCTTGACATAGTTTATAATCTTGTCATCCAGGTGTTGGACGACCCAAGTCTCCGAGAGCTTATATATAGATAAACGCCAACGCAGTTTACTATACACATATTTGGTAGTAATCAGTATTTTATTTCTTGGGTGGAGAGGCAATCTGTGAATTTTATCCAAGTAGTCCGTTAGTTTCCAGTTCTAATTCTTTTTCAATTCCATCCGTTTCCATTTTGTAATTAAATTTCTTTCCTAGGTACTTAAATGATTCATTTATTTCAACAGCTGGAATCATTTGATTATTTACTTTTAAATATGGTTTGAATTGCGTTGCTTTTTTCCCGTTGTGTTTAATTCCGAATGTGGAGCATTTGTCAACCCTAATGTGAAATCCGGACCAATGACACCATTTAGTGAAGACATTAAGCAGTGCTTGGTTATCTTCCTCCGATGTGGTAACCATTGCAGTGTCATCTGCAAATTGGAACCAGTGTCTAGGTTGCAAATAGTCGCAATAACAATATCCAATTGATCTAACGCGTTCGTCTTCTATACATTTTATAAGAGTATTTATACACATATTGAACAGGAGCGGAGAGAGACAATCACCTTGTAGAACTCCTTTCCCTACTCTGATTGGGTTGGTAATAAACGTTTTTGTTCCAATGGAAATGGTATAGTTATCGTACAGATTCTGGACAAGATTTATCACATCATTGGGAACATGGTGGTAGTCTAACACAGTCTTAAGAAGGAGATGGTCAACTTCGCCAAACGCATTTTTTAAATCTAGAAGAGTGACTACAAGATGTCGTTGGTTATTTCTTGCATGATTTATAATATGCGTGAGCAACTCTGTGTGCTCGATCGTGCCAGACACACCTTCCCAGAATCCCTTCTGAATTTTAGTTTCTATGTAGTTGTTGTTCGTCATAAATGAGTATAAACGATTTCGGATTAATGATGAATATATTTTACCAAGGACTGGTTGTAGAGTTATCGGTCGAAAGTTTGATGGGATTTGTGGACTATCTTTCTTATGGATTAAAATCGTGAAACCATATTTCCAAATTTTGGGAACAAATTTCCGTTCCCAGCAATGCGTTAAGATACGATGTAGAGCAGTTCGGAGAATTGGACACCGTTTTAATATCAATATTTAATACCAGTTCGGAGAATTGGACACCGTTATAATAATAATAATAAAAAATAAATATAATAAATAAATAAATAATTTGGCATTTGCAGGACTTATCAGTGCTGCAACAACTAATGTGTTGACATGACTTGTTCCTGCCAGTTAATTTGTTGATTTATCTCAAGTGACTTGCGGATATAGTCTGGGGCGATAAAGATAACATCACGTTAATGAACATTCTGCAGATAATTCAGAATAAGGCAGCCAAGACCATATTGGGTTTCGTCCACTGAGGCTCTTAGAACATTGGAATTTAAGTCGCTAGGTGAAAGAAGATTCTATCATCGTTGCCTATTAGTGCACAAGATAAAGAATGAACAAATTGATTATAAATTCAACTTTGTAATTAACAGAGACGTTCATCAATATAACACTAGAAGGAAAAATGACTTTCACCTTAAAAGAGTTAGAACTAATTGGGGCAAACAAACTTTTAGCTATCTAGCCCTTAATGATTTTAACACTCTGCCGCCTGTCATAAAGGATACTAACTCTTTAAGTACCTTTAAATTACATTTTATGTAATTTTTATTTTATTTATAGTTAGACTCAGTGTACTTTATATTTACTAGTCATTTCATGTTGTATTCATATCAATATCGTATTTTTATACTGTATTTTAGACAGGGCCCCATTGAAAAACTCTTCGGAGTCATGGGCACCCTGGTTAAATATCATTTAATATCATCTACTGCACTTTTGTATTCATAATGTTTATATATCTCGAGCAGTTCCTGTTACAATTATCCAGGCCATGTTTCTGATACAGTTCAGTATATTGTTAAAACCGCTGTTAGTTTTTGGCCATGAATACTGTATATATTGACAATATCCTGATTTGACTATTTTATCTTGGATTAGATTCTGCCGTTTTTCTTTTCTTTTACTTTACAGACTTCACTACTTGAAGCCACTCAGAATAAGAGATGTCAACTGTTTTTCAAACATTCATTATGGTTGACGCATGTTGAGCGACGATTTCCCTGATGGTGACAATACTTTAATTTCATGCCGAATTGAAAAATCAAGAGGTTAAACCATCCTTGTTCTTGAGAGACCGTAGTTGGAGCAGCTGAACAATAATTATGCATAGTAACATTGCTATTTAGAATACTAATTGTTATAATACTTTTGGTAATAATTAGTTTTAACTTGTCACCAACTCAGGTTTTCCTGTTGCTGGCTTTTCCCATGGGGTTTTTACCAGCAACAGGTTTTTTCTCCTGGCTAATTGTAATTATAATCAACTAGTACTACATTGCAGACTAAGTAATAAGACTGATTAGCAAGGGCAGCAGTCTTCAATAACCTTGGTACAAATGATCAATGTGTAATGGAAACCTTACAGCCTGATTTTTTGTTCATCTAACTAGTACTACATCGCAGACTAAGTAACAAGACTGAATAGCAAGGGCAGCAGCCTTTTTCAAAATCCTTGGCACAAATTGATCAATATGTAATGGAACATTACAGCCTGACTTTTGTTCATCTTTGGATAATGGGATTGTCTAGCAAGGGCAGCAATCTTCCAGATCCTTCAATCTTATCAAGCTAGGGGATGACATGCTGCAATGTCATTATATAGGTTTAGTATTCTAGAATAAGATTGTTTGGTAAATAGTACGATTTTATTATAATTGTTTCCAAGCAGCATGTTAGTATTGAAATTCCGTCTTGAAAATAACTATTACTTTGTGTCATAAAACCAGCGGTTTTGTTAGTACAAGCATTGTGGATCCATATTTCAATTTACTGACAATTGCTAATCTTTGAAAATTAGCACAACAAGTGTAAACACTCGGTTGTTTTTGAACAGTTTGTGTCAAGTTTGTGTATTTTTAGTTCCAAGTGGAAAATGATTCCACTTTGCATTTTCCTCGCACTGCATTTCCTGGGGTGGGGTGGCATCATTATTTGCATAATGATGCTTTGGCGTTTTATGGCCCTCACCTTTACTGGGCTCAATCATTTTGTAAATTATAAAAAATAATTAAATTATTTAATTATTAATTTTGAATAAAATCGGCTTTGGTCCTACAGGACCATAGCCAATTTATCCCATCTGGAGTGTGCAATTTGCTTCATTGATTGCCCAGTAAACAGAGCTCAGTTAATGCAGTGCGCATAATTCATCTGAGACATGGTGGAAGACATAAATGGAATATTTGCAAGCAAATAGGATTTTTATATCTTCCATCTGTCGAATTTATATTTTATTAAAGTGTCAATGTGAATGGTGTAATAGCTAATATAGGGACTCTGATGACCCTCGTTGCCATATTACCATAACCGGAAGGGATCTGCCGTGGCACGTGGGATTTCAGGTGTCATGTGATAACTCAGTCACATGCCCAGTCTCAGTTGCCCTGTTTTTCAAGAGGTGAAGATGAATACATATCACTTTGCCCACCACCTTCCCCATGGCTGGCCACCTTTTTGGCTATTTTGTATATTACTGTAGATTGTTCTTCTCCTATCTGGCGTTTTATGGCCCTCACCTTTACTGGGCTCAATCATTTTGTAAATTATAAAAAATAATTAAATTATTTAATTATTAATTTTGAATAAAATCGGCTTTGGTCCTACAGGACCATAGCCAATTTATCCTATCTGGAGTGTGCAATTTGCTTCATTGATTGCCCAGTAAACAGAGCTCAGTTAATGCAGTGCGCATAATTCATCTGAGACATGGTGGAAGACATAAATGGAATATTTGCAAGCAAATAGGATTTTTATATCTTCCATCTGTCGAATTTATATTTTATTAAAGTGTCAATGTGAATGGTGTAATAGCTAATATAGGGACTCTGATGACCCTCGTTGCCATATTACCATAACCGGAAGGGATCTGCCGTGGCACGTGGGATTTCAGGTGTCATGTGATAACTCAGTCACATGCCCAGTCTCAGTTGCCCTGTTTTTCAAGAGGTGAAGATGAATACATATCACTTTGCCCACCACCTTCCCCATGGCTGGCCACCTTTTTGGCTATTTTGTATATTACTGTAGATTGTTCTTCTCCTATCTGGCGTTTTATGGCCCTCACCTTTACTGGGCTCAATCATTTTGTAAATTATAAAAAATAATTAAATTATTTAATTATTAATTTTGAATAAAATCGGCTTTGGTCCTACAGGACCATAGCCAATTTATCCTATCTGGAGTGTGCAATTTGCTTCATTGATTGCCCAGTAAACAGAGCTCAGTTAATGCAGTGCGCATAATTCATCTGAGACATGGTGGAAGACATAAAAATGATTTTGTTAGGATCAAGGTCTATCATTATGGCCTTGTTCTCCAAGCACTTTGAAGAAACAAACTTTATATTTGCCTGCTGTAAATTGACTCTGTAGGTACCAACAAGACAAGAATCACATGGATTGGTAAATAGAGCATCTGGTTTTGCATAAACTCTGCAAACATACATTTGATTTCCATCTTCATCAAGGTCATTGGATGTTTCAACTACTTCACAAGACGAGGAATTGTTTAAAATAAAACTGTTATTTGGTTTCTTAGTGCTGATGACTGTTCCATTATTACCGAAGGGTAATTTCTCTGCTGATGATTCACCTAGACGTTTGGCAATTTGAACAATTGGGTTGTTTCCTGAACGAATCAATCTCTTTAAATGTTGCATGTGGTTTTCGAATGCAAAAGCACTGCATGCATCTAAAGTACCATAATCCCCAACATCGGCTGCTAGGTGAACCAAGGAGTGGACATTATAAACCAGGAACTCCTCACCATACAAAACGCTACCCTGTTGAACAAAGTATTTCAACAACTGATGGGCATAGTCAAGGTGGACCTGAGCAAGGCTGGGACATACCAAAATTGAGATAGCAATATTAAAAACTAAGAAATGGTCATACAAATCTTCTCTTAGAATGCCATGTAAAGCTACCTTCCCTGTACATAAAAGGAACTGTCTTAATTCAGTAGCCTTCCATCTGTCAATGTCAGATAAACTTCGTGGCTTACGTGCAAAACATTGTGGAATAAATTGTTTTAGAGCAACCAATTTTCCACTAATTTCATTTACATGTCCGGCAGACATTCCGACTTCACGCTTACCACGGATCCAAAGCAAAAGCAATTTCTTTGTGACTCCCAAGCAGACTTGGTGCATGTAGTCAATAGGAAACTGCTTCACCATGTCTATTGGTAAGCAGCAGAATGGGCTAGTACCATGATGATGCCCTTCATCAGTTTCTTCTCTAAAAGAGGAATTGGTACGTAGCTCATTGCCTTCAATCTCTGGATAGATCAGCCTACCAGCCCACTTCCCACACTGGGAACATTTATCACAACCAAAATAGCCTGAATACAGTTTGGTTGCGTTAACAAAGGATTTCGCTGGTGCATCACAGACAATATATTTCAAAGAGACCCCAACTTGCCGATTACCACACTGTAGCCCATTATCCAACAGTTCACCTAAATCATTAACAAGTTCTTGCAAGAACAACTGGAAAAACAACTACAGGTACGAAATTCACAATTGAACACAACACTGGCCACAACGTGTCCAACGAACTTTTAAATAATGGAAGACCATCAATATTCAAAGCAAGTTGAATTGTCTCAGCTGCTTCTATTTTATCATTTGGGTACCTATTAAAATGTTTCAACACCTCCTGGGCTAGAGGAAAATATATGTACTGCATTCCAGATTTCATCTGAACTGGGATTGATCTTGCTGTGTTCAACAATGTACGTGCAGAACTAGGCAAAGTGGGATGCCCAGACTTCTTTAGAAGCTTTAAAAGGCTGTCTAACGCATTTTGTTTTATTTGGAAATTATTAGCCCAGTTTCTTAATCCATCCTCAAGAAAAGCATCTAAACATTGATCATCTGACGAATCACTGAAATCATCTGCTATAGTATGCCACACATCAATGTCAGATCTTATAAATGAACTGCCTTCTTCTAAACAGGGATACTCCTCATTTGACTCAATTGGAATTTGCTCAAATTCATGATCAGTTATTTCAATATCGCTTCCTACAGGACTGGCACCTGACTCGTTCCTGTTTCCGTTTCCACACACTTCATCAGTATGGCAATTTCTCAATGCTCGAGTAGCTGCAACCCAATTCTTTTGGTACTGAGCACGATTGGACTTTGACATACTGTATATTAATTTAGGCTGTAATAGATGAAATTTATTAGCGATTAGCATTTTATTTTTCATGTTTATAGACCTCTTTCATAATCGCACCCAAATTAAATATTCTTTTATATTCATTTAAATTTGTGTGTCTATAATTCCAAAAAATCTTTGCTTTGTAACGAGGCCAGAAAGGATAATTTGCATGCATATAAAAGAATATCTAGACTGGCCACCATTATGAAAGAGGTCTATAAGTTGAAAAGATTCTCTAATCCAAATTTGTGTGTAAAGTAATTGACATGCTTGCTTGTAAATAAAGGTTAAATAATATATATATGGTCGTGGGATCAAAACCCAGCAACGGCAACCAATTTTCTTCTTACACGGTTTGGAACATTTCATCTCATCATCATATTACTGAGTGATATATATATATATATTAATATATATATATACATATTTTCAATTAAATATTTACAATTTTCAATTTACAATTTTCCTTCACCATAAATCCTTTCAATTTATATAGATATATAGATAGAGAGATATAGAGAGATATAGAGAGATATAGAGAGATGTAGAGAGATGTAGAGAGATGTAGAGAGATGTAGAGAGATGTAGAGAGATATAGAGAGAGATAGAGAGATAGATATATAGAGAGATATATAGAGAGATAGATATATAGATATATAGAGAGATAGATATATAGATATATAGATATATAGATATATAGATATATATAGAGATATAGATAGATATAGATATATAGATAGATATAGATAGATAGATAGATAGATATAGATATAGATATAGATATAGATATAGATATAGATATAGATATAGATATAGATATAGATAGATATATAGATATATAGATATATAGATATATAGATATATAGATATATAGATATATAGATATATAGATATATAGATATATAGATATATAGATATATAGATATATAGATATATAGATATATAGATAGATATAGATATATAGATAGATAGATATAGATAGATATATATAGAGATAGATATAGATAGATATATAGATAGATATATATAGATATAGATATATAGATATATACCGGGTGACCCAAAAATTTTGCTGTTTGATTTAATATAACGTAAAAACTGCACCAGCTATGGCATTCAAATAAGTTTTATAGTACTAAAAAAAGGTTAACTTAAATTTGGGTGTACGGCACTTGATCTTTCATTCAAAATTGGGCGACATATAAATGTTTGAAGATGCAGTTAGTTTTAAAAATTAGCGAAAAAATCGACTAAAACGGCCTATCAAATGTATTTGAAGACATTTGCTATTTTTTTGCAAGTATTAAAAATTTTAAAGAGGTTAGCTTTAATTTCGTATTCGTTTATGGTTGGTGCATTAAAGATTTTTTAGTCTTTGGGCCCCTTGGGAAATGAAACAAGCCAACATTTATGGCAACAAATTAGTTCAAAGGCTAAGCATATTTGACGTCCCTTATGGGACCTCTTACCTGCAAGCGAAGGATAGCGTTCTTTCATAGCGAATATGCCTCGGTTAACGAAAGATCAAAGAATTTGGATTTGTATTGAATATGCAAGCGTAAATAATGGCGAAGAAGTAAGACGGCGATGGCTAGGACGTTGGCCAAATGATCGCGCTCCGACTAGGGCAACAATTAAAAGAACGTTCGACAAATTTTGGAGAGAAGGCACGTGCCTCAACCTTAATAAAGGACGGAGTGGACGAGTGAGAACTGGAAGAACGATGGGAAACATTGACTTGGTTCGACAATCCCTTCAAGAAAATGGACAACGTTCTATACGAAGAAACGGGCTTGGATTTAGCCGAAGCACGTTCAATCGCATTGTGAAAATCGACCTGAAATTTCATCCGTACGTGTTAATACGTAGGCAGGCATTAAAAGAAGGCGATCCAGCACAACGACTTGCATTTTGCAATCGATTTGTAAACACATGTGAGAGAAATCCTGGTTTTCTTGATCAATTAATAGTGTCTGATGAAGCTATTTTTAGGCTAAACTCGGAAGTAAACTCTCGCAATGTGGTTAAGTACGCAGAGTATGGTACCGGTCACCCTCATGACCATTATATTGAATTCGCCCAAGGTGCAGAGCAAGTTATGGTATGGGTAGGCTTAACAAGAACTGGTGTTGTCCTTGGCCCACATTTTGTTGAACGGAATCTCGACAGCAGAGAGTATCTGCGGATTATTCGCTATCGTGTAATTCAGAGAGATTTTCGTACGCACAATATTGACCGACGGGTTATGTGGTGGCAGCAAGACGGTGCACCTTGTCACACGAGCAATGCGACCATGCGATATCTCCGCGGACAGTTTCCTGGCAAGGTTATGGGGAAACGCGGCGATTGGCCCTGGCCTCCTCGATCTCCTGATCTGGCGATCTCCTCTATCTTAGCGTGCGAAAGTTTGGATCAACAAATGATCCAAGACTCGTTTGATGGTATGGTTAGCAGGGCAATGCGCTGTATAGGTGTTCAAGGACAAACTTTTCCAGATGAATAAATCAGTCAATGTTTAAATAAATATGTTTTTCATTACGTGCGTTGTGTTGACAAGAACAAAATTAAATAAAATGTTTATTTGATAGGCCGATTTGTGCTAATTTTACGCATTTTCAAAACTGCTGCTTTGAAATGAAACTTTAATATCTCATTCAATATTGCACAAATATCTTCACATCATATATCAAAATTTAATTTAGGCCTTTCTGAATGCAACGAAATCTATTTAAATGCAACTGCTTGTCAAGTGTTAAAGGTATAAGAGATCAAACAGAGATACTTTTTTTTTGGTAACCCGGTATATATATATATATATATATATATATATATATACATGAAAGTATACAATGTGCCCTACCGGCTATCACCATAATGGCTTTATGGTAACTGTGGACTTGGGACCCACTATGTACGGCTATATATATATATATATATATATATATATATATATATACATATATATACATACATACATACATATATATACATACATACATATACATACATACATACATACATACACACACACACACACACACACACACACACACACACACACACACACACACACACATATACACATATACACATATATATATATATATATATATATATATATATATATATATATATATATATATATATATATATATAGTCGGTAAGTCCTAGTTGAATGAAGAAGCATGGCAGCATTGCCGACACAAACTTGCAAAGCTACAAATCTTGAATGGGTCTGACACGTACGCTACACAGATGCTGACATGAAGTAAACTTCTAATTAATAATTCACTCCACAGATTATGAATTTCTTCTCTTGAAGATTAAATTCTGTTGAACTGTTGAATTTCAAATTTAATTGTAAGGAGATAATATATGAATATTATCTACACTGCATCTTATATGGAAATATAACTAATTTACTGCTTCATTATATACGAGATAATAATATAATCATATTTGGACCAACATATGTATTTAAAATGATGAGATACCCTGTTTAAAATTTTTTATTTAAGACCATTATATTTTGCTCAAAAGTGCTCTCAAAATTCAGCTCAAAAGTGCTCCCAAAATTGAAATAATTCAAAAGTGCCCCCTAGAAGTGTCATCACTTTTGTCTGATATGTCTCCAAATTGGATGCCCTATTTCAGAATCCTGGCCACTAACATTTCTTCTTTTTTACCTGTTTCTACTGTTGATGGCTTGCTGTCCATGTTGGAATCACTATTACTTAGTTTTTCTAGGCATGTCTGATGAGTTTTGATATATGCCAAAACAGCCAAATTTCTTGCTTCTGTACAACTTATTATACTTAACAGCTGCGATTGCTTGGTCCCCCAAAATTGGGGGGGCGTTTTCTGACAACACCCCCTGGAAAAAAATATTTTTGATGTAGGTAAGGAAAATCCTAGATCCGCCCGTCAAATCACCACTAGAGTCGTTTTCTAGCTAGGACTTATCCAGGCTTCGTATAACCAGCCCCAGATGTTTTATTTACATGTGAACTTTACAAGTTCACTTCAAATGAAACGTGGGGGCATGTTTATGATCATGCTATATAAATTGAAAACAACCATATAAAAATGTATGCATACGATGTGCCATGTTCAAATTAGCAATACATTCATAAAATGATTTATAATAACAATCAATTTATTTGCGTCTCTGTGCTTTTCACGCATTTTCATGCATTGCTTCTTAAGTCTACATGATCTATCCATAGTGGTAGTCACATGTACGCATTGCGTACCTATTTTTTAAAGACAGTGTTGACAACAATAAGCTGTCATTGAGCTACATGAGTGTGTCTAATAATTTAAATAAAGATATGTTATAATACTAGAAGTTACTATCGCAAGTGAATGCGAACGAAGATTTGTTTACAAACATAAAATTATGCTGCAACGAATTATGAAAATAAATATAGCTAATAAATATATTACAGCGCCTTAATTGATGGAGACAGTGTGACAACGGTGACATCCCGCATGATTTGCGTATATTATTTTAATATTAGAAGGATTTGTTCGATTTGAAATATGACCGCTTGACCGCCAGATACCTGTAAATCGTTCAATTCAGAAATATTACAAACGTGAAGTTCGATTTGGGAAAATTGTCGCCTGAATGGAAAATTTATAACTTCGCAAGGCTTTCCAACCTCGTTTCGTGTAAATATGGTGACATCCCGCATTCCCGCTCGTTAGTTCGATTTGAAATATGACCGCTCGACCGCTAGATAAGTCAGCAAATATTATAAACGTGAAGTTCGATTTGGCAAAAGTGCCGCTTCGCGAGGCTTGCTCGTTTCGAGTAAATGCTGTTGGAATTAGATGTATGGCGTTCAAATGGTCATATTGAATTTTGACATTATAAACGCGCCATATGAGTTACCGTAGTTTAATATTACAAGGCTATATGATTGCTTTTATACGTGGTTATTATTCTTTATTTCATCCTCCATGCTATAGAAAATATCTAGCATCATTCTGCTGGCATGCGCCTAATCCTGAAAACTTGCCAGGCAACCCCGAGTCGTACTGTGTCAGTCCCATAATTTACTCCAAATTCCAAAACGGTGCAACATTAGAATGCGTTCTCCTTCGTCGAACGCAATAAATTATTGAAATATTTTTGTCTAAAGATAAGAGGGACTTCGCAAGTTCCTTAACAATGCACTTTCACTGTGTTCCGCAACATGTATTGTTCTGTGATGGTAACACCGAGGCACGCACGAAGGCAGTATGAGAGTAATGCGTTATAAACATGGTCATGACTATAATTAATGCATGGTCTTTTTATAGCGACGCAATCAATGAAATATTGCCACAATTAAAACGTGATACCTACAAATGTCTCAGAAAAGAAACCTATTTGGAAGCAAGCATTGTTGTCGAAGATGGATTATGAATAGGCGGAAATGAAGAGCTTATAGTTATACGCAGTACGCTAGATTTCGCCATTTTTGAAAGACACTGTTGACAACACTATGAGATATGACAACATTATTTATTCATTGAGTTACTTGAGTGACTATTGAGCATTTTTGAAAGACACTGTTGACAACACTGAGACCTATGACAACATTATTTATTCATTGAGTTACTTGAGTGACTATTGAGCATTGATATAAGATAAACATTGTTCTTGTTGTTATTTTAGAACTAAACCAATTTAAATGAATTTATAATAAAAAAAATAAAAGTAACAATATTTGTGTGTAATGTTGATGGAAACTTCGGAAGTTCCTTAATGCACTGCGACTGCGTGGCCTGTTATATAACTACGCAATCACATGAAGTGTAGACACAAGAATAATACGTTATAATTTGTGTATATATATAATAGCGAGGGTTATTTTCGAGAGCGATGCCTAACGTAACCCTATACCTTACCGCTAACCGTATCCGTACAAACTCTAGACACGAAAAATAATGCATGATAAATTTGTCTAAATGTAATGCGTGGTTGTTATTTTTGTACATGTAATAATGCTTGGTCTTATAATTTAGAGAACGAGACAATCACATGAAATATTGACACAGAAATTCCTTATAAATTTTCTCTATGTAACTAATGCGTGGTCTTTTTGGAATTTTGAGGAGACAATTACATAAAGTATTGACAGAAATAATACGTTATAAGCTGTCTATATGTACTAATTCGTGGTCTTTTTGAGAACGAGGCAATCACACAAGTAATGACAGAAATAATGCGTTATAAACTGTCTATATGTAGTAATGCGTCATATTTTTGAAAACGACGCAATCACACAAGTAATGACAGAAATAATGCGTTATAAACGGTCTATATATGTACTAATGCGAGGTCTTTTTGAGAACGAGGCAATCACATAAAGTATTGACAGAAATAATGCCTTATAAACTGTCTATATGTAGTAATGCGTCATATTTTTGAAAACGACGCAATCACACAAGTAATGACAGAAATAATGCGTTATAAACGGTCTATATATGTACTAATGCGAGGTCTTTTTGAGAACGAGGCAATCACATAAAGTATTGACAGAAATAATGCCTTATAAACTGTCTATATGTAGTAATGCGTCGTCTTTTTGAGGACGACACAACCAAAATATAAAGTATTGACAGAAATAATGGCTTATAAAATTGAACGACCGCACGACAAAAACCGATATAATATTGTTTCATTGAATAGCGATATGTTGCGTAGTTTTGAAATAGAACGAGGCAACAACATATAATATTGTTTCATTCAATAGCGATATGTTGCGTAGTTTTAAAATAGAACGAGGCAACAACGTATAATATTGTTTCATTCAATAGCGATATGTTGCGTAGTTTTGAAACAGAACGAGGCAACAACATATAATATTGTTTCATTCAATACAATAGCGATATGTTTCACACATGAGAGATAATGCGGCATACCTTTGTTTATACGTAATGCGCGATCTTTTTGAGAACGAGGAAATTATAAGGTATAGATCCAAAAATAATATACCATTGTGCATTAAGGGCAATCGGACATATGATACTACCCATGTAGCAGCTTGAAGCCACTATACCACCTGAAGCAGCTGCATGTCAATGGTTATACCTGGGTAGCAGCGTGAAGCCACCATACCAACCTGTTACCACCTGAAGCAGCTGCATACCAATGGTTATATTGGACATGTATGTTGCAAATAGCACACCTTCAAAATTTTACACACCATGGCAATTTTACACACCATCAAATTACACATGTTAATGATTTTACACGCCTTTTCTGGTGCGTCTTCTATGCATTAATATGCGACGACAAATCAATAAATTAATACTCGGCCGTTTGATTACTTTCTGTGATGAAGAATTGCTTTGTTAACCTCTACTTAAATCTAGGACTGTTAAGTTATGTATTAACTTAGTTGAATAAGTATTTGACAATATTAGTTTTGTGTTAAGACAAATAAGCGAAATCAGTATCAATTTGAAACGCAGTGCACACAGCACTTTAGTTAGACTTTCTCAAAGTCCCTCTCTTGTTCCGTTTTTGTATGCACGGCTGGACTATGACAGAGACTTGCAACAAGTCTACACTTTGGTCCATGATGTTCAAGTTGTTTATCGTGCTCAATATAATTATAAGTATATCTTGTTCGCCCACGACACAGTTCATTGATGCGTTACTGTGGACAAATTAGAATGAAGAACTTAAGCCGGATTTTCATTCACTGGGAGCAGTTCGTTTCTCATGGCGTTTCGAATCAAACATGTTTAGAATCTTGTGACAAACATGTATTTATTCCTAAAGACAAACGTCGAACTTAAGTAGATAAGAAAATCGACACATAAAATGTTCAAAATGGTTTATAATTTCATACAGTTTGTGATCATGAAGCTCACTAAACCAATAGCAATGTATTCTATTATATACACATATATACACACACTACTCCCTTATATTCCTCTGGAGTGACCGCTTAATACAGTTTGCAAATTTAATTTATCATTTGTTCTTCCAACCATGCAATGATTATACTATGATTATATAATCGACATTCCACTGTGGAGGCAAAATGCTCTGGGTATGAAGTTGAAACCCCTTCTGTATGAAGTATATACCTGGCTATATTTTGCAGTGATGGATTTACAAGGGGGTGCCAATTGCCTTTTTCAAATCTATTTTTTTGGATTTGGCAAGGCAATTGTCAAACAAAAATAAAATAGAGACAAAATAAGATAATAGCATGATAACGTATAATAGACAATTCAAATTACAAGCAAGTCTTCAATCCTGGACCCTGCCGTGGGCCGTATCACCAAACCCCTGCCGTAGCTCCCTCAGCAGCGCTCCACCCTGCCTCGGTCGTGCCCACACCGCAGGCCTGATGTCATTTTGCTCGCTCAGCACCCGCCTACCAGATCATGCTGGATCCATTACTGATTTTTTTGCACCCTTGTAGCACACTGTTACAATATGTTTATATAGTAAATAATAACACTATCACTATGATTAAAATTATCAATTAAATACAGTTGATTTTAATGATTTACATGACATTGTGTACTTATCAATTCCTTAGTATCTTTTCCTACAACATAACACTTGGATGCTCTCATTACAATGTTTAGAACTCCATGGGAGGGTAAATCTGAATATGCCAAAATATCTTTCCTCTCTCTTCTCTGAACCTCATATGCCATCCAATGTTCAGTAAACTCCACAACATCAAGAATACAAACAACAAAAAATTTCTCATCCCAAACAATGATTTCATTCACTTGTCCATATCGTGGGTAGTAATTTTAAGCCAAGTTCATTTCTTCAAGTCTTACTACACATTCCGGTCGAAACTGGATACCATGAATGGTAACCCACTGCACTCTGTTGGTAAACAAGAAGATTGTTTTACATTTACTGTACATATATATCTTTTCATATACAGAGTATCCACATTTCAAAATAGAATTCTATAAAATATACAGTACATACATATTTCCAGAAAAGGTTTCTGGTCTGATTTGCAGACCTTCAGCTTTGTAGAGGAGTTCAGCTTGGGCATGCTGAGTCAAATCAACATCGCATTCACCTACAACAGGATATTGAATACAAAATGAGGTAGCAAATGAGTATAAAATATGAGTATAAAATATGAGTCTTACTTGCAGCTGGTGACTGGCTGAGTCGAAGCATACATGTATATCATATAATATACAATTATACATATACATATGTACATTACATATACATTGTTGGATTCTCTTGTTGAAAACGACAAATGATGGTCGGTAAAAAAGATTCTTGCACAAGGTGCAGTTTTATATATATATAGTCTTACTTTTAGTGGGTGACTGACTGAGTCGATTATATATAATATATAGTATATAGTATATACGAGTCCAATGCCAAATAGGACTTGTTATATATACTGTATAATAATAAATCGACTCACTCTCAGTCAGTCACCCGCTGCAAGTAAGACGATTAGCCCCCTGGTTCTTCTTCTACTACAGTAATGGTGACATTTTCTAAAATACTTCTAATGCATCTACACCATATAATTGTAAATAATACTTTACCTGGTCCAACCTTGTCACCTTGATATAAATAGTATGTTGTTGTTTGTCCTGGTGTACATACAAGATTCCAGCACATGTTTCTAATTAAATAAACAAGTTTAGTAGTTATATATGACAATAAATATATGACACTAAATACCGCGGTCTTTGTTCCAATATTTTCAGATGAAACCAGTCCAGTAGAAGAAATGCGGTTGGCTTTTGGTTTATATTTTAGAGGCATAGATGTTTTGAGTTGTTTTGGGGCAGGCTGAATGACTTTCAAGATTAAAATATTGGTAAAACCTACAGTATTATGTAGATCTCACAACTTATTAAATAAATTATATAAAGTATATTATAATATAACCACTGGTGCACTTACCTCTGGTGTCTAAAGGACATGGTTTTTGGAATATTTATAAAATTATTTGAAACTATCCTTTTAAAATACGAATGCTTGGCTTCAAAGCGCATTGTCCACATATTCCTTGGTGAACCAAATCTAAAAAATTGATCAAAATAAAAATGCATTAATTTTGATTAGCTTTAGTGCAAGTCGATTAGCTTTAGTAAATATGGTAAGGTTTTATGAACATTATGGTTTTGAGCACGAGGACACACAAGGACGTTTTGACTTGCGAACACGAGGACGTTTTGACTTGAGGACGTTTTGACTGGACACCTTTGGGACTACACCCCCCAGCCAAAATCGATATGTACGCCCCTGAGTGTGGTACTACAAACTAAGTTAAATAGGCTAATCATAACAATATGTTCTTGTATTAGTAAACATGTCACTGACAGTCTAACGAAAGCTAATATTATTTAGGCATTAAATAAAATATACCTAACCTTCACCCTTTAAAAAGTTCAATTCGTGAAAATCTGTTTTTCTTAATCTCCTTGCATAAGTTCAAAACATCCACAAAAAATAGATAGAAAATAGATATCTCCTTCGACAAAATAGTAATGGAGAGCCACCTGCCATTTTCCATGTGGCTTTTGTGTCACTAGTTCTTTCCTTTTTGTTTCTGTGGCATATAGTTTTCCATGCACACAATGTGTCCAAGCCATCATAGTGTTTGCTTACGAATAAATACATCTAGGCGCCCAGCATTAGTTATCTGGTATACATCCGCGTTGTTTTACACGTACGCGTAGTCTCATTCTTGGCCGGCACTGATACAGTGATTGTAAGCTGCTAGGGATTCTCTTTTTACATGCGCGGGTGGTGTATTCCTCCGTCGGTGGCCTCCTTTGATCATACATCGGAGCATCTTACGCCAGACCACCTCCAAGCAAGTCAAGTTCTTCTCGCTGATGTCCAATGTGTGTGCCGTGTATGTTAGCCGGCTATGGCAATAGGCCTGCAGGAAGTAGACACGTATGCCCAGTTTTATACGATGATCGCACAGTATCCGTTTGAGTTCGCTAAACTTGCCCATGTTGCTGCTATTCTGTGCGTTGTCATTGCCGTGTCGTCCTCTGGGTCAATATTAACCCCTAGACATTTGAAGACCGTGGTGTTCTTAATTGCAACATTATTGAGCTTGATCAAGCTATCTATTGTATAGTCGCTCAATGAGTTGACTGCCTGGGTTTCCATCTTCTTTATTGATAAAATCATGCCATATTCTGTCAAAGTTTGGTAGATAATTTTTATTGCAGTTTGCATCGCAGATTTCATGTACTATTCATGCACTTTTCAAGATGGTATTCCCCGACACATCTATAGTTGCCGGTGGTTGCTGAGCCCACAGTGCTATTAAAGTCACCGACAACATCACTGGCCACCAGGATCGCCACACCCTGTTCAGCACGTTGTTTCTGTCCTGAGTAGTAGAGCTTGTATCCTTCGATCTCCAGTACTCAAGATCCATGCCTCCTAACCTTTTGTGTAGGAGTGTGATCTTGTATCGCAGTCGGTGTGCTTCTGCTACCATTTGGCCTAGTTTAACATCGTGTTTGGTTCCTAGTGTACGCACGTTTAACGTTGTGATTGTAGTTAAACCATTTCCATTTGGGACTCGGGGGACGGACTTGGTCCACTGGCTGTTCCCACGGATGATTGTTGTTCCATACTTTGCATTTAACACTGTACACTCTCTATCTTGGTTTGTAGTAATGATGAAATTTCTTCAGTAGTAGATTTCGAGGAGAGGGATACTGAATCCCACCTGCCTCTAGAGCAGTATATTCTTGGCTCCCTTCCAGGTGGCGGCTACGTCAACAAGGAATGTGGTAACACTTTTTGCCTTCATTGAAGATTTTAGAGTCAATCAAGTTTCCGGGGTGCAGCACGTGGAGCTTTTGTCACCTTTGCACATTGGGGGCGTTTTCAGCTAATTTATATGTGCTAACATATAAATTAAAGTTAATGAGACAATTAACGTTCACTACAAGCTGTGCCAAAACCTTGAACAGGAAGGTTGGCCAAGCTGTTACTCCCACCTATCAACAACCGATATATATATGCCAGATAGTTCTAAAGGTCGTTTTCTTCCAACTTGCCAGTGCATGTGAAAAACAAGTGATACGGCACTTGCTAACCAATTAGAACATTACTTCTCTCTTCGGCGGGAAAAGCAACCAATTACAATTTGCGCAAGAATCACATATAAGCTCAAAACGCGCTAAAACGAATCACTTTATCCAAGAGCTCTACATTCAAAGCTACTTGTAAGCTCTACACAGGAAATTTTTTCTTTGAGCATGTTCATTATTTGTGCGATGACTCCGGTTCGATGTGGCAGAGTTAAGGACCGGCAAACTGTGTCGTCCTCTTCGACGAATGACGGAAGCCTAGTGGAGCTTCGACAGCGGTGCGCACAGAAAGGTCTACCAAACCACGGCCGCCGAGATACGCTCATCGCCCGTTTGCAACAACATGCTGCAGCCTCCAGTGTTCAGCAACAAACTCCGGCGCTGTTAAACGAGTCGCAGTTGGCACAGATACAATCCATCGTTATTCGAAGCGTCCAACAATCGGTGAACGAGATAGCGACCAACGCAGCCCGCTCTGCTGTTCAAGCAATGACGAACTCGACGCCTGTTGCTGGTACCACCGCACGAGTCATCCTTGACAATACAGACGAAGGCACGGTCGACGCAAGTCCTGATGGTTCTACCACCGCCATTGGGTTGCTGCCTCAAGCCGAAACCAGCATCCCATACGGACACGGGTTTCACGACGTTCCTGCTTCCTATGTCAAACAAATCCAGTCCAGTGAGTTTTTTGATTTACATAAACTCCTACCAAGGAACTTGAGGAGCCTGTCGTTTTGACCCTCGAGAACTCTGTTATAAAAGTTAAGAAATCGTCCCAGCCAGCTGCTAAGATTACTGATATCGAACAGTGGACGACAGCTTTTACGATATACACGAGTGTTTTGACCCATATGTTTCCCGGTCGGGCACAAGAGTTACTGCAGTATATGAGTTTGATTCGCCATGCAGCCCAAACACACCGAGGGTTGGGCTGGTGTATATACGACCACAAATTTCGCAAGAAAGCTGCTTTCAACCAATGTCTAAACTGGTCTGTCCTTGATCAGCAATTATGGTTGATGATATTCACCATATCGCCTGATATGCTAAAGTGCGAGTACCCTATTTTTTACAATGGACCCCACCACAAACATGCTTCCTCAGGGGACGAACGAGGAGCCAATCCTTGCCACGAGTTTAATAGATGGGGAGACTGTTCACGACACCCATGCCGATACCGCCACATGTGCAACAGATGCAATGGTTCCCACGCTGGATGTTTCTGTCCTACATTCAAATCAAAACCCGTCGCAGACGACGACCGATCCTCCAAGCGCAGTCACAAATCTGCCAAGTGAACACATTAAAGGACAAACATTGTCTGCTATTCCTACACCTATTTCTGTATTTAACTTAGAAACTGCACTTACGGGGCACCCGGACCCAAATTTTGTTTTTCAGTTGTGCAACAATCTAAGGCATGGCGCGCGAATCGGTTTTCAGGGGCAGCGTGCCCCAAGGTTTTCAAAAAATTTGCGGACTGCTTTGGCCGTCCCTGACGTTGTTTCTTCTAATTTGGCAACCGAGGTTTCTCTTGGCCGCGTGGCTGGTCCGTTCGATAATCCCCCATTTCCTGCTCTTCAAGTTTCACCAATTGGCTTAGTACCAAAAAAGAATTCGAATAAATTCCGCACGATTTTTCACCTTCGTTTCGTAAATCGGGCATGACCAGCATAAATTACTCTATTTCAAAAGAGGATTTCAGTCTCCAGTACGTCACTATTGATGATGCTATCGAAGGAATTAAGCGTTTCGGTCAGGGCTGTTTTCTCGCTAAGACCGATATTGAATCAGCTTTTCGACTAATACCGGTTCACCCCAACGACAATGAGCTTTTGGGTATGTGTTGGTAAGGTAAATACTATTACGATAAGGTTTTGCCTTTTGGCCTTCGAAGCGCTCCTTCTATTTTCAACCAACTTTCGGACGCCCTAGAATGGATTTTACTCAATAAATGTCAGATTTCGTTTGCATGCCATATTCTCGATGATTTTCTGCTAATTGAACCCCAAGCAGCCTCTCCACCTTATGACAGTATCTGTCAACAAAGCTTATCAGCCATGCTACTCACTTTCAAAAACATTAAAATTCCTATAGCCCCTGCCAAAACACAAGGTCCATCGCAGGTCATGGAGTTCATGGGCATTATCTTAGATACAATCAAAATGCAAGCACGCCTTCCTGCTGACAAAATTCACCGCATATCTAAGTAACCATATTTAACAGCTATTTTGGCTATACAGTTTATTTTAGCAGAGAAAATCAAAGTTGAACTTTATGTAAATCATGAGGATTTTGTATCAGATACAGTACCTGTATACAACTACTAATTAGAAAGCCATTTCTTTTGTGTTTTCTTAATGTATTATTAATGAGTATTTAAAATCAAATATATCAATCACTAAAAAACACATTAAACATTCGTTACAGATGGATATTGGAAATACCGCACCTGAAGACGAAGTATATAGCAATGCTCCCGAAACCCTTCCAAACTCAAAACAACTTCCAAATATAAAATTACTCTCACAACTCTAAATGTCCTGATGATCCTTCAACCCCACCAAAACCTAAACTATTCAAATATGGAAGCCCGTCATCTTCCCTATCTCCTGCAACATCGTCATCTTCCCTATCTCCTCCAACATCACCATCTTCCACAAGTAAGTATTCCATACAACTTTAGACCACTTACTTTGCTACACTATATTACCACAAATCCAAAAATCATCATTTTTTAACAATTAACACACTGACATTACTATAGTACACGTTCCTGAACAAAATTACACCAACAACTTACAACAATATTTCCAACCAATACAACCAAATTTGTCAATATTTCCCTCTGCATAAGTAATCACCTATTTTGAACAATTTTTCTCCTTTAATATATTATGCTGGCTACGTACAATCCGTTAGCCCCATGCATCAAAGCCAAAAAAGTTCAAACTTGTATATTGATGTCAAGTTACAAACATCCACCGATAAAGTGAATACCATACGTGCCATGAACCAAATAGGAAATGGATCGAAACGTCAACTATTTCTTGACAAAATGGACTCACAGCAACCTGTACAACTGATGAACATGCCCATTGCATCATCTGCAACAGTATTCTTCAACAAAGGATCTGTTATTCACAAATCACTAAGATTTCTACACTGCATCACTGCACTTCTGGATTATTCACTATCTCAGGCACTGTTAAGTGGGATGGAGCACCACATCATCCAACTGAAAGCTCATCAAAAATGATTAGAGATGCTATACTTGCTGACAGTTCTAGATCCATTCCTCTATCAATATGGGTAGACCACATTCAGCAAGTGCAAGAAGATAAATTCTACACAATGACTAATATAAACCTACATCATTACTATGGAAAGCGTCTGGCTACCACCAAACATACAGTGATAACACCAGCTGATATTCAAGAAGTCTCTAATATACCACAAGGAAAAACGGACACTTGCATTTCCTGCCCAGATATTTTAAACATATCAGTTAATACATATCCTATTTGTAACAACAAAGATTGTTGAAAGAAAGTTAATTCAACTCCTGGTGCAAAGATTGTTAAGTGCCTCAATGCTACTTCAAAACTCCTACTTTGACATGAACATCTGCTTTCAACTTCAAGGTAAAACATCTACACAGTAACTGCTTTTCTAAGAGTTGTCAGTGCTTTTTAGAAGAAGATATTTAGCTTTATAAAGACAACACAGAGACATTAACTGAAAAACTACTACTTCTGCAGGACATCGATTTTCACTTATCTCCCAACCACAAATTAGTGATTAAAATGAACAAGCATCTACGTCCATCCCCAGACAACTAAACTATTTGAAGAGTGGACTTCACAAAACAATAAAATTGTTGTTGTTACAATTGTTAACATTTTTTATATATACATTAACACTATTTATGTACATGTAAATTTTGAGACATTTGTCAATCCAAACATTCTAGACAAATTAACATTGTCATACCTGTATGGCTATAATTGTTAACATTACTTGTTTCAGCATCAATAAAATATTAAATATCTAATTAAATTACTATTTTTTTATTGATGATTCAAAACTAGAAAAATTAAGAGATAGTTATCATTGTTAATATTACTTGTTTACACTGCAGGTACATTAAAATACCTACGATATGTGTAAATTAATCATTTTTTATACTTTCATTGACAAAACAACCTCTTCTCAGATTATTATGATTTTGGAGTTCTTGTCCTGTTTATTCACTGCTTATTTGTGTTCTTTAACTCTCGTTTTTAGAGCCCTGTTAGTCTGTCCAATATATATCTATCTATCTATCTATCTATCTATCTATCTATCTATCTATCTATCTATCTATCTATCTATCTATCTATCTATCTATCTATCTATCTCTCTACATATATCTCTCTATATATATCTATCTATATCTATCTATCTATATCTATCTATATCTATCTATATCTATCTATATCTATCTATATCTATCAATGGCGGTCGGTCACGATTTTGTGAGCTCCGCCGCTTGTTAATATTTCTAACGAATTTTAAACTCCATTTGGTAGTAAATCTACAAAAATTTGTTTACAACGCATTGAGGAATTGCTCCGGTTGCTAAATAATTCTACAGAAACACTCTAAATGCGTAAATTGACAATTTGCACTAACCTTGGTAGCGAAGATAGCGACATGACTGACCTGAAAGATGTATTCGACGATTTCCAATGCCATTCGAAAGCTGATGTTATCCAGAAGCTAACTTCAATTGCATCAGTAGATGTACTAACCAGTATGAAGTTGGAGTTATATGAGAAGTGCCAGACGATTAAAGATTTCCCCAAAGGTGAATTTTATTGTAGAAGAAAGCCGAAGGGAAGCAGTGCTTATGGTTGTCTCGAAGAACGTTTGGCCAATGATATATTTGAGCTCTTGGTTTGTCTGGATACAAGAACGATCACTTCTGAAGTACGAAATTTGTTCAAGCCATCATCTATAACAGCGGTGAATGACCATAGTGATTATTCGCATGTAAATACCGAGTCCATTGTCAGCGAGAGGATGTCAAGTCTTTCTCCTTTGATTCGTGCAAGCGGTTGGTCTGGCGTTAAAAGTCAAATTTTTTCATTGCAAAGTGGCTACTTGTTATTCAGGGAGAAAGTTGAGCGTGATATGGCTGAACTTGTGATCAAAATTAAAGATTTAAAAGCGTTAGTAGAATGTCAGGGTGTGGAAATAAATCTATTAAAGGAAGATAACAAAAGACTTCAGAATGTGCGTGATTCTTCTTTAAAAGGTCCCGTGGGATCCAATGAAGCGCATCTTTCTGCAGAATGTACGGAATTTGCATTGGAAGATAACCAAGCGTTGGAAAACAATGCTAGTCCACCTTGTGAAATCGCTGAAAATAATTGTTCAAGTATATATCGTCCTGAAACCTGTGAACAGGAGATTGAAATTGTAGAAGTGGAGAAAAGTGCCAAGAGCCCCCTTAATCAAAATCAAAATGGAAAGAATGGGGAAAACAGGTACTCGGAAGCTGTTAAAAAATCCTCTGTTATTCAGACTAATAGCTCGCAGGATAGACCAGAACACGATCGCCATCAACAACAAATACAGCGTCCTAAACAACAACCGCAACAACAACAACAAGGACAACAACAACAACAACAAGGAAAACAAAATAATAACCCTGAACAATCCAATACAGTCACTGAAGGAGAATTTATTGGTGTAGAACGCAAACAAAGAAAGGTGCGAAGATTTTTCTTGAGCGGTATTGCTGAAAATGTCAATGCAAATCATATTATCTCTTTCCTTGAAAGACATAATATTAATCCAACCCAAGTTAGGGTTTTCCCCAGTAAAAGAAAAGGAACTCAGTCAGCAAAGATTAATATGCCGTCTGCTGTTTGCCAAGATGTTTTGAAGAGTGGTTTTTGGCCAGAATTCGTAGTCTGTAAGCCATGGATTACCAAAGGTGAAATGGAAAGAAGGGCAACAGAGAAGGTGCATGCTTCTAAGAGACATTCTACGTTGGTATAATGGTTGAATCCAATGGAAAAGTGAAAGTTCTAAAACTACATAATAACAAAATGATGGCTTCCACAAAGTTATGATTATCCACTCTAAACATAGGGGGTATATGGTCTAATATTTTTCATTTGCAGAATTGCCTTCAAAATTCAGACATCTGTGTGGTCCAGGAACATTGGCTTTTTCCTGATTCCTTAGATTTTTTATCTTCCATAAATTCTGATTTTACTGGTTGGGGTCGTTCAAGTGCGGAGCTAAATCTTGACTCAATTTGGCGAAGAGGAAAAGGAGGGGTAGGAATACTCTGGAGAAAAAGCTTGGATCCTAGAATCACAAAAATGGAACACCTTGGCGATGATCGAATTATGGTTCTCCATCTTAAATCGGTTGGTGAACACAGTATTTTTATTATTAACGTTTATCTACCTCCATCCAACGTTGCTGTTCATTTGTATAGAGCATGTTTGGACAACCTGGAAGATATCATACACCAGTTATATAATAAAGGGACATTGGTCATTCTTGGCGATTTTAATGCACATATTGGCAATTTTGGCGGTCCTAGAAGCTTTCATTCGATTAATGAGAGGGGGAAGGAGCTTATTACACTTATACAGACGGCCAATTTAAAGTCTGTGAACAGCCAGCTCTTCTGTACAGGTCCAATTGAAACGTTTTTTGCACAGAATGGACTAATTACTACTACTACCGATCATATCTTCACGAAAGCAGACGACTTGCACTTGGTAACTGATTGTTATGTCCAGAGAGAAAGCTGCGTTAACCTTTCATTTCATCTACCAATCTTTTGTTCCCTGAATGTCGAGTCCTTCCTTTATACTCCATCGAACACGCCTGAACCCTGTGATAGAAAAATATCATGGAAATTGGTGCATAATCCAAAGATACATGCCAAATATCAGAAGTGTTTGAAGAAAAAGTTAGAATCAAGAATGGAACATAATATAGGTAGTGTAAATGAATTGGAATTATCAATTATGCAATTTAACGAGATTCTTATTTCCTCTGCGAAAGAGTCTATCCCAAAAGCGAAGAGCAAACCATATTTGAAACCTTACTGGAATACAGACTTTAAACAACTACATTATGAGGTTAGGAAATCCCGCAGAGAATGGATTAGAGGAGGGAAACCGAGGAATCAAGATGATAGACTGTTTCGGAATTATAAAGAGGCCAAGAGGAAATTTAGGAAAAAACTCCGTACAAAGGCCCTGGAGCACGAGCTAAAGGTTAACAGTGATCTCCAACAGACTTATGAAATTAACAGGAGTGAGTTTCACAGGTCTATTTCAAAGCAACGCAAAACTAAGAATAGTTGTGGCAACATATTAAAGATTGGAGAAAGTTTAATTACTGATAAGCAGAAGTCTTAGAGATTTGGCGAAGTCACTATGAAGTATTATTTACTCCACAAAGGAATGAAAGCTTCGATGGAAAATTTAAGTTATTCGTTGAGGAAAAAGTACAGGAATACTCTCTGAAAAGTTACGATTTTCATGATGATCCTTTGGAAACCACCTTCCAACTTAGTGAAGTAAAGGCAATATGTCTACAGCTTCCAAATGGCAAAGCTGGTGGTATAGACGGTGTGCAGTACGAACATTTGAAATACGCGGGTGACCTCTGCCTAACATTCCTAACAAAGATCCTTAATGCTATTAGAGAGTTTGAAGACTTACCTGAATCTACAACTGTTGGGGTAATAATATCGCTGTTTAAAGGGAAGAAGAAAAGTAAATTTGACAAAGATAACTATCGTGGCATTACGTTATTAAATGTCATTGGAAAAATATTAGAACGATTAATCCTAAACCGAAATATGCACGTGTTTAATAAATCAGGTGTTCCGAATAGTCTGCAGTTTGCGTATCAAAAGGGTAACAGTTGTGCTTTTGGAAGTTTTGTGCTACAAGAAACAATCAATCAATTCGTGGAAGATGGTAGCACTGTATACACCTGCTTTTTGGATTCCTCTAAAGCGTTCGATACAGTGTGGATAGATGGACTTTTCTTTAAACTCTTTGAATTGGGCGTGAAAGGTAAAATGTGGAGATTGCTGAGGAACTGGTACAAAAAAATGTCATGTCGTGTACTGCTGGATGGTCTCATTTCTGATTTATTTCCAATAAAGCAAGGAATTAGACAAGGTGGAGTTTTATCACCATGGCTTTTCATGTGTTTCAACAACGATGTAACAGAAACTATGGACAATACCAAGTGTGGTGTGAAACTTGACCCTTTGATGCGTATCAGCAATGTCATTATCGCTGATGATATAACATTAATTTCTCCCCGAGTATATGGACTGCAAAACATGATAACTGCTATGGAAGAATACAGTAACAAGTGGCGTTTCCTTTTTAATATTTCGA